>OY856410.1:874271834-874579334 GCA_963693085.1 Alisma plantago-aquatica
CGAACCCCAAATTTTTTGAATTTTTTTATTATTTTTTATTCCTTCTGAGTTACATTCCAAAAGTGCTATCCTCTTTCTAGTGAGTTTCAATTCCAGTAGTATGTTTTTCTGCAACACACTAATATGTCAAAAAAAATATAATTTTAGTTGTGTTTGTAAATTCTAACCGTGTGTAAAATTCTTTATCTTCTTCTTTTGTAATTTATGGTCTTGTATAAATCCTTAGTTCTCTTTTAAATAAAAAAAAACTTTTAAAATGGAGTGGGCATCCCAATATCCCCCACAATATTATTATTGTGGTCTTTACCACCATGCATCTCTTGTCTGTCCAACTCTACCCCATGCTTATGGTAGAACCCCTTTTAATTATGAGCCCTTTCATCCTGGTGGGTACAATGTGAATCCACATCTTTCTGAAAACCATTATGGGGAATCTTTCTATCCTTATCCTAATGGGGAATATGAACAACAAAATTTTGGGGGTTATTATGACCAACAACACCTTTGGGAAAATGAACATATTTGTGAACCTTACTATAATCCTCAACAAGAAGAGAGACTTAGGGTCCTAGAGAAGATAGCAGTAGAACTAGAAACTAGACAATCCTTGGTCACTGCCCTGCTAGAAGCCCAATCCCAAAACTTAGATTGTTCAATTACGTTCCCTCATGATTTGGTGACACCTTGTAATATTGAATCTTCTTACCAAGATGGACGTAATGGAAATTACAATCCATCATCTTCTGGAGGTTATTTTGAGGAGCAATGTCACCCCAAACAATATGAGGGATATTATGGCCAAGGACACTATGGGGAATGTAGCAACGATGGCCAAAATTTTGGGGTGTATGAATCCAATTATGAAACCCAACTAAAAGAGAGACTTAGGGTCCTAGAAAAGATGGCAGCAAAACTACAAACCATCTAAGCACTATTAGCTACTTTACTAGAAGCCCAAGCTCAGACTCCCCCTGTAGAACTTGAGCAACCCAAGATGATTCTCCCTGACGATGACGATGATGATCCTATTTTTGTGTCATATATGTCAGATCCTAAAGAAATAGCAAAAACTATGGAGCGATATTTTGCATGTGGTGAGGATGTGGGTATCCCTATCTTTCCATTACAGACTTTACTACTTGAATATGAAAAGTCAAAGCTGGAAAGTCAATCTGAAAATCCAACAACTCCCTCCACCACTTACAACAATCCAATTAACATCAAAGACCAATACCCTTCTTTTGAGTCTATTTTGGAAAATAATCATCCAACCCCCTTTGATAAAATGATTCCTCACATTCTGTCACAACCAATTCCCATTCCATACATAGCTGATTTAGAAGAAGAGACACAACCCTTGGAAGGAGTCTACATACCCCTTCCGTTAGCTGCAAGGAATATGTCCCCATTTTTATCCCTCAAGAACCCGTGGGAACTCCTTGCATAGAGGAACTAGAGTTACTTGCTATATCAACCATGAATTCCATCTATCCTAAGGTTGATTGCATTAATTTTGAGCAGAGAAAAAATACTTATCATGCTGATTTAAATGTTGTTGTCTCTTTCATGTCACCACCAATCTCCTATATGCAGGTCAATATGATGGGGGGAAACTTGAGCCAGATCCTCCGCTTGACTTTGCACATCTGGCACTGCATGTGTTACCAGTCGGGTACCTGCCAACCCCCCACCCCCTATCCACATCCATCATTGACATTTCCTTTACTACTAAAGGAAGATGTGTGGATCCTTTTGGAAGGAGTGCCAGGCAAAAGACATTATGAAAGCCTCTTTAAGATTCCACGACCACTCATCTGTTGGGTGTACCATGAAGCTCCTTTGTTTAAAGTTACAACCATCATCAACATCCCCTTCAGCTGGATATTTTTTGAGTTACCAGGACCTCCTGGTGATCCCAGTGATTTTCTTCCCTCCATTCTGGATTTAAGTTTTGCTCGGGATGAGCAAAATTTGAAGCTCGGGGTGGGGGTGGGTGGTACGTGATCCACCCTTTATCTTTCCCTTTTAGCATTTCCTTTCTGTACTTTCAATTGCATGTATTTTCTTCTAAAAATGATGGCCTTTACCTAGTCGGCCAATTACTGTATCCTTGTTGAAATTAAATCAGAAAAATCCTTCTTGCACAAAATATCCATATTTTTGAAAATCATCATGTTCCCCATGACCTAAATTAGCAATAGACTTGGAAAAGATGGATAGCCTTAGAGTATCAATCAAAATCAAATGCAAAACCTTTTTATCTTTAACATTAGATTAACTGATCAATTTTCTTATATAATGTAGTTACATGTTTTTTCTTACTGATGCTTCAACACTGAAAAAAATGAAAAAACAAAAAAAATGTTGAAAATACGGGGACAAATATATCTGCATGCCAAACCCTAAGTACGGGGTGACATGCTCATTCTCCTTCTCTCTTCCATACCCCTTGTAAATGTAATAGGGGCGTACCACCAAAAGATGCCAAAACAAGAACACACAAAAAATATGGTCAATGTAACCACAACTCTATGAATCATATCCCAAGTCGAATAGAGGAGGGATCTTTCTTCAGTACCCCACTTACTCCCGTCCCCGTGTGAAAAAAATCGAAAAATTAGTGTTGAAGAAAAAGTAGGATAAAGACAATTCTTACAAAGTATGAGTTTAAAAGAAAAGTTATGACAAATGTTATTATAAGAAATATAGAACTTTGTATTTTGTGATTCTAGGAGATGGGTTGCTTGGCCATGAAAAGGATAGAACATATTGCTAATTAAGAGAGGATAAATATGTTATCTTCATATTTTGGACCACTTTGTGACTTTATTTGCTTTGGGATAAGAAAAAGCTTAAGTCCGCGATATTTTGATGCATGCCATTTTGGCATTATTTTTGGACATTTTTTCAGTCTTGATATCATAGATTTTCCTTATTTTTTGACTGATATGTAATAAAATAGCTTCTACCTATATCTATTACAAATAAATTACACTTTCATCCTCTCAATACTCCTATTATGAATTCTTGTGAGATTTCTCTCAATTTTCAGGAAGAAATGAAGATAAGAAGAGATGAAGGTAGAATGCAATTCAATTTTCCCGCAGTGCTGAATTAAATGTATACCCTGCACCAAAATTGGCATAACTCTCAACTCCCAAGATGGAATTTAATTTTCAAATATAATTTGAAAAGGAAATTCAAAGGCCCATAGGAAAATAACATTTTGGGAGTATTTTAAATTCTCTGGATAGCTAAAATTAGCTCAAAGTCACTGCTGCAAGAATCTGCATTAAAGAAAGATTACATGGTCAAGATAATTAAAGACAATCAAGAGTCTATTGACTAGAACTAAAAAATTCAAACTAATGGTTCCCCCTCTTTTGAGGAAAGACTTACCCCTCCTTCTCCTATAAAAGGAGGGTGGGTTCTCCATCTTTCACCATCACTTTTGTACTGGAATTCTCGGAACGACTTTCATTCTTGTATTCTTCTGATTCAAGCAATAAAGTAGTTTATTTTTGAAGCATTGTTCTTCTATTAGTGTTCTTCATATCATTCTTCAGTCTCTCTCTGTCCTTCTTTTATTTCTGCAAGTAGTTTAGATCTCCTTCTCTTCCCCTTTCTTTTAGTTCTGGAGCAAGGGATTAAGAACCTGGCTATTTCATTGTCTCTAGCATAATGATTACATTCCTTTTTTAAGCCTAGACTATGGACAAGGTGCTTTCTTCCTCCGTCTCCCCCTTCTCCTCAAATATGAGTGAGTAGTTCCTTATCGAGGCAAGGGGAATAGCCCCTTATCCATGGTTTAATCAAATTAGTTTTAAATGACTTCTTAGATGACAATTGATTTATTTAATTGATGATCTAGCAAAGTAATTACTCACTTAGATACATATGTTAACCCAGACGGAAATGACCATGCAAATCTGGATTTAGAACAATTTAACCAATTCACATAGGGATTCTAAAATGGCTATGGATTTATCTCTTTTCAGATGATGAACTACAAAAGATAAGCACCGAGACCAATGGGCTCATGTAGAGTTTATCTTTTGTGGATTTTTATGATTCACATGTCGTCGCCTATTTTTCGATTAACCGTTAATTCATTTTTTTTCCATTGCTAAGGTGGTGAAACCCCTAAAGTCTCAATGCTTCCTTAATCTGATTTCAACCATCTTAAACGTCGTTGATTCATTCTTCTAGTTCATTTTCTTTTACAATCTTATTTGTGCTAACAATCTTTCCTTTTTTCTGTGCTAGTGTAATCTTTTAATTCTTGTTAGTGTAATCTATTTAGTTTACTTTCTTGTTCTAGATTAACACCCAAATCCAAAACTAAAAATTCATTCTGTTCTATAAAACCAAAACACCAAAAAGAAATAAAGATTCAATAGTTCAATTGGGATTAGAGATAACATTCTTAAAAAGTTGTCATGTGGGATCGATCCTTTCTATACTAGCCTTAACGGGAAAGTTTAAAAAGGTTTAAACTCTAGGATTAACAATCTTAGTGATTGGTGTGCTAAGCGACACATATCATAGACTCTTCTTAGATCATCTTGTATCATGCTGATCAATTTCAGCAGCCAGTCTCTCCTCTTCCTTTCAACTCCATTTTGTTTCAAGCATTGGCCTTATTCATAAATTCGTTGATGGCGTTCACTTAGTCCATCTTCTCATTCCATGTTCATGTTAGGAACTTTTGGAAGGATGGTCGCTTGTTATAGAAAACATTGGTTTTCAGAAAGTAGGGACGGTTCTTTGAATCTACATCTGTGCAAATGATAATGGGGGCATGATCATATGTGACCTTAGGGAGGACCTAAACATAAGAAAGGGGGAATGCTTCGATCATTCCAGATTAGCCACATCTTTGTTTAATATCTCCTAAAATAGACCCCACTTGAAGGTCACGGTAGGACTTGAAGGACCCAAATACACAATACTAGTTCTAGTGAGTGCTTATGAGAAGTCTCTACACCAATTTATATTAAGAGTATCACTTCCTATCTTCTCATGAGGATGGAGACAACACTAAAATCACCAATAACCATCCACAACATGGATGTAGCAGCCGCAGTGGTGCTCAGATGATTTCGGAGAATGCAACTTTTCTCTTGGTTGGTGCTGGCACACACAAAGGTCACAAGATAGCATTTTTTAATTAACAATGTATAAATTGTTTGTGGATGGATAAGATCTCAATAGACCCAACCCTAGAGTGCCAGAGGACCCAAATACCTTTGTCAAATTTGTTTTCTTCAACATGGTGAGAAGAGTCAGATCTAAGCTTCATGGTAATAGTACCAACAACCCGACCACTAGTGCATGTCCTAAAAATGCTGAGGATATCGATTTCGTATCTAGAAGAGTACTCCCTTATTGTGTTTGAACATCCGTCGAACATATGCCATGAATGTTCCAAGATGCATAGATCATTGGACACCTGGTGGGGGGTTTCCAGGGCTTGTCTCTCCCTCTTCCACTACTTCTTTGAAGTTCTTCCTTCGTTTGTTCCTTGAACTAGATTGTTATAGATCATTTGAGATGTACACATTCCTATTGTGCAAATGTACCCTCACACTTCCAGTCAGTGGCACTTATGCTCTGATGGTAGCTGACGACACTTAGTTGGAGGCCAAGAAAAAAATCACTGAAGGGATGTTTGTGTCTTTCTCTCATGTGGCAATCTGTTGGTATGTATGCCCTGAGTGCCAATCATGGGATGATTGGTGGGATACATTAAGATTGATTTGATAAACATCAAAGGCAAGCTTCCAATTCTTTCTGGTTCAGTCATATGAGATAATAATAGAACAAATTGAATGTCTAGAGAGTAACAGTACTCAATGACATATGCTTTCAGGTTAAGGACCTGAACGATGAGATCATACATATGCTAAGAGTTTGTACATTCTTATTGTGTCCCTAGTCAGATGTCATTGTGGAAGGTAGATAGACAACAATGACACACAAGACTAGATTGTGGTGTTGGTTGATGACAGAATCTCGTTAGTCATGATATGGAGATATCAAACCAAACACATAGGTACTTGTTAGAGAACAAGTGTACCAGACAGACCCACCATGAGTTTGACACATGGAACCATGACATGGTAGTCACAGTCAGTTCTCACAGTAATGGTGGTGAATGTGATTCTTTGACCTGAAATCACTACACTCAACACATGTCATTGGGTACACTTTGACATCATCAAACACATTCCTGAAACATGGGTTGTTATAAAGGAAATTATTGGGTGGCTTTGACACATGGGGCTTTTGAGGGGTGAGTGATAGATATGGGATTTGTCTCTCCCGAGGGAGTTTGATATCCATGGCCACTTGATGAGTAGGATTGAGATAGTCGTGCACGCATGTGTGAATCAGTATGTGATATTGATGTCATACATATATCCTCCAATCTACTCTGAGATCAAGAAAGTGAATGAATGTTGAAAGGATGATTGTTCCATGCCTTGAGTTCATTCGGGATATCAGTGACAAAAGAATTATACATTCACTGTAAAACCATTCACGGATTGTAGTATTGAAAGTTGTTCTCCAACTTTCCTTTTCACTTGGGTAGCACTGATGTGTGACTAGGCACCACTCTTTGCTTGTGAAGTCATAAGTGTTATGAACTTTCATTGCCAAAGTGAAATGGACCTGCAGGGTCACACACATAGGATTTAACCTGGAAGAGGAGTTTATCCACAAACGATGTTTAGATTGATTGCTAAAGGATTTTAGTAGTTCAATTAAACACTCAATCAATTGATAGCTCAATATCATAGTGTTCGAGGTGTTGGACCGATTGATTAGAGTATCAGATTGATTGAAATTACAATTGACTGATTTTGCACAGTCTGCACTCCCAACCGATCGGCTCATGTGATGAACCAATCGGCTCAACTTGGTGAACCGATCGGCTCATGTGATGAACTGATCGGCTTAGGACAGGTTGATATGACCAGTTTAAGGGTTGAACCGATCGGCTCAATTGGTCCAAACAAGCGAGTTGGGAAAGTCAGGTTGGCAAGAAGTTTCTCTTCGTTTCACTTGTCCAATTTGATTGGAACAAGGATTGGTATTTGGATCAATTTGAAACAAAAGAGGAAAAGTCAATCGGGAACTGACCAGGGTAGTGAACCGACCGGTTCAGAAGTGAACCGATCGGCTCAGGTGCCCCAACTGATCGGTTGAGGTGTGAACCGATTGGCTCAGGTCCCCAACCGACCGTTTCATGGTTAAAACGATCGGTTCAGCTGGTGCAGTTGGTTGTTTTGTGGAAAATTTTGAACCCTTCTACTCCTACTTTAATCCCGCATTGCCCAGGGTAGAGAACCCTATCCCATGACCCTCCTATATATATAGGGGTATTGGGGGCTTCTCAAAAAGAACAACTCAGAACACCAATTGCTATGTAAAGTTGTCGTTCTCTCTGGTTGTGGTAACCGAGAGAGCCCGATCAAGTGCTACCCAATAAGGGAGGCACAATAAGGGAAAGACAACTGCAGAAAAGCGATCAGTGGCAGGAGAGTGTGTCAGTGGCTAGTATGCCAATAGGAGGGTGTGACTCCTTCTGATTCCTTATGGTACAAGGAGATCGGAGTTCCAGGTGGTCCGTGTGGACTACTACAGAGGCGGGAGACTTCTGTCGCTCGGAGGACAGCTGTCAATCCCGACAGTACCGGTGAGACTAGGAGCTACTAGTCCAGGTGAGACCAGGAGATGCACAGACACCGTCCAAGACTAGAGGTGAAGACCGCACAAGCCGCAAGGTAACGTTGCCGAGCAAGCCTCAGGACAAGGTATGTTTCTACAAACCATCCTTCCTACTGTATAGACATTGATGTGATTCCTTCGTTCTGGGTTTGGGGAGAATAAAATTTTTGTTTCCGCTGCCTTCTTTGTCTCCCATAAAACCCAACACAATCATCGTGTCATCATAAATGATGTCAGTGGTCTCATGGTTATTTTCTTTCCCTACATCATAGTAACCTCCTTACGATTCCTTTCGGGTTGGTTTTTCCTATTGTGAATTCTCTATGGAGGCGGTCTTGCCAATTGGTTTTGCCTATGATTGGATTTTTTGCGGTTGTCCTTCTATTTCCTTGAGTCGATCTCTATCACTCGATTAGCCACACTATTTGGTTTTGTATGCTCCCTTGCTTCATCTTTAATGATTGAGATATTGCTAAACTTATTTTCTTGTATTCACATTTGTCACGATATTGTTTCGTCTTTGCTAGCCTTTCCATGGTCTTCATTGGAAAGGTTTAGCATGCATTGTAGGTCTCTTCAGTACTATCTATAGTATCCTGCCTCTTATGAGAGTTGATCTTATTCTGACACTGCATTTATCTGTGTCCCAAAAATCCATTATGCATACATATTGAGGGAAAATTTTCATACTGCAGATTATACCTCTCACCTTGGATGTAAAGGTATGGCACTAGGGGTTGGGTTTAATCAAGCTTGACGGCTATGCGAGCAAATTTCCTATGCTGATTGAGATCTATGTTCCCATCCACCCTCCTTGTTTCTCCAATATGGTCTCTAATATCTTCCAAAAACCTCTGTTGATATAGGAAGATAGGGAGCATTGGGATCCACACCATGCAATGATGAACTTAGGGTTTCTCAAAGAAGGGATGAAGCTAGGATCCCACGACTATTTGCTCATGTCAAGCCCATCAATGATCATGGCTTGTTAGTGAGAACATTGAGGTAGTTATCCTACCATAGAAGTTGGACTGGGAAGTAGCTATTTTTGAGACAGTTGAGCTAGAATTTACCCAATGGCTCCACATGGATTTGATGTGTTTCTAGATAATCGTAAAGCCCACCTCTCTTCCTAACACCTTCATGGTCATAGTGTATTTCCATGGTCTCATTAGTTTGATGTACGTTCCTTCCTTGATCTAAAAACTCGACATTCCATCAATATTTGTGACCATGATACCAACCTTCATCAGATCTACATACATGTCCTCAAATCTTATTATGGACTCCATATCATTGCTTCCAAACCAAGAGGTGATGTCCTTCTAAGACACTGTTCATCGAGTATCTATTGGAGAAGGTATGCCTTGTTGAGTGTTTGAACTGAGGGATGGAAAATTCCCTTCTCTAGTATCTAGATTGTCCAAATCCATGGTAGTATCCTGATGGCCCTGGTGAGAACGAGATTGGCTGCTCCATTGTGGTCAATTTAGTTTAAACAGATTCCCAAACTCCTTAAAATATATGCTTGCAAGACTTTAGTGCCCTTGTCGCTGATTATTCCAAAAGTAGGGGGTCCGCCACCACTCATTCTATGCTTACCAGATATTAGGGGTCTCACTCAAGTTGCCTTCTGGATGGCCTAAAACCTCAAAACCTATATATCTCATGGTCACCTCCCTGGACTCCTCTTATGAAACCAAACAACATCACACTTTTTTTTCAATTATAATGATTGATTTAATCTATGTTATTATACCAAAATGTGTGGTTTACATGTTTTTATTATGGATTTTTTTAATTAACATGTTGTGTAATAATTCACATATATATTTTAAACACCTTGAATAAGACATGGTTAGATTTGGTTCTGCAAAAATTTGAAAGTTGTGAGGTTTATTAAAAGTGTACCTAATGTGCACTTTTTATATATACTTGTTGTCCACTTTTTCACATTAATTCAATCCATTTTGTACTCCATTTTGCCTTTAATCATACTCTATTTCTAACCTTTTTAGTTCTTCTACTTGTTTCATGATTGTGATCACATGTATACAATAAATATGAAGAAATGGGGTTAATCCAACCCAAATCCAACATTAGTTGGATTCCCCAACTATTTGCAATCGATATAGAGGAGTCCTTGAAGGTTTAGAGTAGGAAAAACCATGTGTTATTTTACACACAAATTTTATGGTATCATTCTAGAAGGGTCGCAACAAAGTAGAGACACAACATGTTCCTTAGAAGATACAACATGTCCATTTAGTTAATAAATCAACAAAGGTTGTTGTATCAAGACGACAAGACATGCATTAAATGCACACGCCTTGCCTTATGACTCTAGGAACCCTGTTTTAAAGACACACAACATATGTTAAATAACACACGGTGTGTGTTATTTGCTCAGGTTGACTTCAAATAGTAGCTACACAGTGTGTCTTTTAGCAACACACCATGCAGTCTTCTTTAAGCCAGTTCCAGTCAACAGTTACACATGACCACACACCGTGTGTCTTCTCAAACACAGTGTGTCTCTGACAGCGTCTGTAATTTTGAAAAGACAACTGTCCTTCATTTCAAATATAAAAACTCTTGGATGGGACAATTATCTCTCATCATTTGAAGCACATTTTAACTCAAAAATGGTTCAGAGTAGAGAAGAGGTGATTTTATGGAGGATGAAGATGTTTCTTGGAAGAGAACTTCCATTCTTTGCCATTCTTCTTTAAGGAATGCATAAGAGCTTCTCTACTTTTCCCAGACCTCTCAGGAGAGAAGGTTGTCTGAGTAGAACCACCTGCAAGAGTGGAATTTCATCTCAAAGCTAGAGTTCTACCATGCCCTTCTTCATCCCTTAAATTTTCTTTGTTCTTTCCCTTCTCTAATCATGTTGATCTCTAAAATATTTATCTTATACCTATTCTTCAAGATTATGTAAGAGTATATTCCTTCTTCTTGGGCATGATATATTAACTCTCATGCTATTACTCATGTGAACTCACAATTCTTAACTAATGCTTGTTAGTTTTCTTCTCTAAGAGATTCTATGATGTTTATTTCTTGTATGCTTGACTGGCCATATAGCCTACATGTCATATGCTTCTTTATGCCATCTGGGAAGGTGTATAGAGAAGTAAGAAGTAGTTCTCTTGGCAATAGATCCTTGACCACATGAGTGGTTGGGGTACGTTGAGGATCTAAGGTTGCTATTCAAGTCTTGACATAGGCACATTAGTGCTATGAAGAGATGAGAGCTATCTCATATCATCAGGAGGTGTATGATGACGAAAATATCCTTTGCAAGTTAATTAGTATGTTAATTTCGTGGTTGCACATGATTAATGGCGTGGAGGTGAAATCTTGTGACCAAATTCCTTAAAATTATTATCTAAATCTCATATTTAGTGTTAGTTCTCTTAGTTTCATTTAATTTTCCAATTAGTGAATCACAATCCAACCTCATTTCTGTAAAACAATCTAGATTGTTGAATGTTAGCATGCTTGTGCCTAACTGTAGCCTACTCCCTTGGATGGTTTTCCTAATACTACACGTACCCGTATACTTGTGGGGTAGCACTCAGTTATAAATATTAAGACTTGCACATTTAGCTAACTAGGTTTTGGTGTTGTTGCCGGGAAGCATCCATATTATTTGGTTAGAGTAAGAAGTGTTAATCCATAAGTGAGACTAGATCATTCACTTCATTTCAACATTTCATTTTCATCTTATTTATCTACCATATCTTCCATTGTTTGTCAAATGTTCTCACCCACTTGTAGCTTTTCAGGGTTGCAAGCGACATTCCAAATGGGGTCTCCAACCATCTATTAACTTTGATGTCGAGATTGAGTGCACCTTGAGTAGCTGTAGAAGATTAAGGAGGAGTGAAAACTCTTCAAGCCTAGAATATTCTCAACCATCATCATCACATTCAAAGCCTTCGTCTTCTCTGGCATCTTTTCCCACTCATCAACAACCAACAATGGAAGAATACGTCTGTCGAAGGAGTTTGTTGTTCCTGCTGCAATCAAAATTTGTGGAGCTATTGATCATCTAATTGTAGAGGCCGATACTTCTTTATCAGACCCAATACAATGTCGATGATCCAACATAATAGATTTGGAGGAACTCCAATGGAAGATCCAAATCTTCACATAGAAGAGTTTCTGCTATACATGAACACATTCACGTTTAGTGGCATTCCTACTGATGGGATGCATCTACTATTGTTTCCTTTTACCTTTAGAGACAGAGCCAAGACATGGCTCCATTCCTTACCCAAAAGTTCCATTAAGAGTTGGGATGAGATGTTAAATTCTTTTCTTGCAAAGTATTTTCTACCTAGTAAGACAACTGAACTATAGAGTCAACTCACCAACTTCAAGCAAAAAAAAGGTAACACTATATAACACATGGGAGAAATCCAAAGACATGAAACGCCTTTGTTCTTACCACATTTTAACAAATTGAATACTAATTCAAGCCTTCTACAATGGGTTGTTCTAAAATACATGTATGATAATGGATCTTGCTGCCAATGGAGATCTCATGAACAAATCATATAGGGAAGCATATGACATCACTGAAGACATGCTACTCAACCACTACCAATGGAGTTCAAAAAGGACCATTTTAAACCTTCTCATCAAGCAACACTTCTGAAAAGACAAGTGGAAAGCACACTGTTGACTTTGTTGATCTTATCATGGCAAAGCTTGATGCCTTGTCATAGAAATTTGAAAAACTGAGTACACATTCTATTAAGGAAGCCGAACAGGTTTGTGAAGCATATGGAAGTATAAAACATAATTAAACTTCTTGTTTTACACCCCAGATGAATATGGGAGAAATGCCGGAGCAAGTAAATGATGTATGAAGCTTTGGAAAAAGACATCCCTACAACCCCTACTACAATACTTACATCCAGGATGGAGGGATCATCCAAACTTCTCCTACAAGAACAATAACCCCCAAAATATACGCTAAAAAACCAAGGCCAAAGTAAAAAATAACCAATGGGAAAGAGATGGTCTATGAACAACACATATCCACCAGGATTCAACAACAACAACAACAAGAGCTACAATCAAACTCAATGTAAGCTGAGTTTGGAAAGCATGATGGAAATTTTTGTGTCAACTCAAATCTAGCAGAATGATCCATTCCATGCATAGAGGAAACTATTGAAAGATTCTATCCTCAACTCTCTTTAATGGTTGTTGGCATTGCTAATCACATAAAGATGTTGGAATACCAAATTGCACAACAGGCCCTCACCAATCAAAGAACACCTTCCAACACCTTGTCAAGCCAATCAGAGATGAATCCTAAAGAGACATGCAAATTTTTGTATCTAAGGAGTGGAGCTATGATTGGAGGATCTTCACCTCCTTCAAAGATAAAATTAGATGAGGTTAATGACATAAACATAGAAGATTATGTGTGCATTTTATATCTACTTTTTACACACATCCACACACACATTTAGTCCATTTCACCTTCCATTTAACCTCTAATCATGCCTAATTTGCCATCTTTTCATCATCTTACTCGCTCCATGTTGTTGATTGTAGGTACATGTCAAAAATGCTAAAATAAGGTTAATCCAACCCAAATCTGACCCTTGTTGGATTCCCATCATGTTTGCAGATGATTTAAAGAGCTTCTAGTCTTTACAGCATAAGACACACCATGTCTTAATTAGAACACGGTGTGTCACCATCCAAACTCTTCATCACCAAATTCAAGGCAGAATACATGACATGTCTACATCTAGACAGGGCATGTCCTGACGAGTAAGAAAGTTATTGTCGACCAGTGCACGACGTGTGTTATTAGGACACATTGTGTATTAATTCATTTTGGAATGCTTCAAGTGCAGGTATACGACGTATTCTATTGGCACACGACGTGTATCACTCTCATAATATCGACCCCAGATGCAGCTACACAACCTGTACATCTGAGTGCATGTTGTGTACTTATTGCAAAGAGCAGTTCAATGTCCAGTTACATTGAAGAACATGGCATGTCTCTCCTAGTACATGTTGTGTCTTGTGCAATTTTCTATAGAATTTTAAAGCAACCGCCCGTCGCTTTAAATATAGGGAAGTCATATGGGGCAGTTATCTGAGTCCATATGAAACACATTTTGAGCCAAAGGAGTTGTAGAGCAAGAAGAGGGTGTTTGAGAGATTTGGGGTGCTTTCTTGGGAAAGAAGCCCTCATTCTTTTCCATTCCTTCTCCAAAGGTGAAGTGGAGCTTCCATTCTCATTCAAGCTTCTCAGGAGAGGAGCATGTCCGAGTTGAAGAAGCTCCCGGGGTGGATTCTCAACTTCTAGCTGGAGTTCTTCCCCCTTTAGCTTAATATTTGGTTCTTTTTGTTCTTTTCGTCTTTCTATCATGCAAAATAGTGCAAAATCTGCCATGTATTTGTGTTTCTCCAACATTTGCGAGTAAAATTATGTTTCTTGGGCATGGGAGAGTAGATCTCATTCTTTTACTCATGTGAACTCGTTCTTATGGTTCGTTGTTAGTAAATTTTCTTCTTCCACAAAATTCTATGGTTCTCTTTCATTTGTATGCTTGGCTGACCACTTTTATACATGTTTTATGCTTTCTTATGCTGTTTGGGAGAATGTATTGGGAAGTAGGTAGTAGATTTTGTGGCAGCATTCTCTTGACCACAAGAGTGGCTAGAGAATGTCGAGGATCAAGGTTGTGTTCAAATCTGATCATATACATGAGAGTGTTATGAGGAGATTAGAACCATCTCATGACACTGGGAGGTGCTTGACGACGACAACCTCCTTGCAAGTTTGCTAGCTCACCTAATTGCGTAGTTTACATGTTTAATTTGCATGGTTGTGAAATCCTAATGTCCATGATTCCCTAAAATATGATCTAAATATTTAAGTTATAGATTGTTAATGCTTGTTCTTAGTTTAAAACAACCAAATTCACTTTTTGCACATGGCTTAGATTGATGAAATTCAATTCTCCTGCGCCTAACTCAGTATCTCCCTAAGGTTCGACCTTGACTACGATTGACCCCATATACTTGCGGGTGATTGAGGGTTAAGGTACAATTTGTAAAACTTAAGTGATCTAAATAACCACAAAAGTTTTTGGCACCGTTTCTGAGGAGCTACAGTCCAGTTAGAGTAGAAAGAATTGAAAAGTACCCGAGACTATCACCATTTTTACATTTTATCTTCTGATTTATTGTGTTTGTGTGAGCTCTTACTTATCTTTGTTCTTGTAGGTTGCATGCATCGCTCATTGAGAGGATTGGAGCCATCCATCTACCTCGACTCAGAGATCGAGCGTACTTTCCACAACTTAAAAAGGGCGAAGAAGGTGGGATATTCCTCCAACCTTGAGAAGTCATCGTCACAATCACCATTACCGTCACCATCGATTTCTCTTGGTTCTCATCAAGAGCCAGGAATGGAGGACAACTATCCACATAAAGAATTTTCTATGGTGTCTGCCATCAACATTTGCGGAGCCATTGATCACACTGCAATTCAGGCCAACAATTTTTCTATTAGCCCCACCATTATGCAGATGATCCAGAAAAACTGATTTGATGGGATTCCAATGGAAGACCCAAATCTGCATGTCACTGAATTTCTACTAAACATGGGTACTTTCAAGATCAATGGAGTGTCAAGCAATGGGATATGCCTCTTGATGTTCCCTTTCACACTGCGGGATATAGCCAAGGCGTGGCTCTCCTCACTGCTCAAGAGGTCCATCAAAAGTTGGGATGAACTTATAATGCCTTCTTTGCAAAGTAATTCCCACCTAGCAAGACTGCACAATTGAGGAGCCCGCTCACTAACTTTAGGAAGTAGGAAGGCAAAATGATCTATGATTCTTGGGAGTGCTTCAAAGACATGCAACACCTAAGCCCTCATCACAGATTGACCAATTGGTTGCTATTACAGACCTTCTACAATAGGTTGTTCTATAACACCCATATGACAGTGGATGCAACTGCAAATGGAGCTTTAATGAACAAATCCTACCGGGAAGCATACGAGCTTATAGATGACATGGCTCTAAATCACTTCCAATGGAGTTTATAAAGAACCATCCATTCTCATCCGTCAACCAACACTCTTGAAAACCCGAATGGGAAAAACACTGTTGATGTCATTGAACTGATGGCAGCAAGGCTAGATGCTTTGTCTCAAAAATTTCAAAAGCTGACTACCCACTTAATCAAAACAGCCGAGCAGATCTAAGACACTTGTGGAGGCACCAGGAATAATTCGTGTTCTTGTTCAGTAGCACAGTCAAGCAACATAGAGATATCGGAGCAAGTCAATGCAATAGGGAACTTTGGGAATAGGCAGTCACACAATCCTTTTTCTGAAACCTATAACCCAGGGTGGAGAGATCACCTAAAATTTTCTCACAGGAGCAACATCCCTCAAGTCCAAAAATAGTAGAATGTAGGTGAAAGACAAATCATGAACCAAAACCATCAACAACCTCCCGATTTCAACAACAACAACAAGAATTTCAATCAATCTCAGCAAAAAGCCAGCCTAGAGGGTCTATTTGAGACCTTTGTGAAAACACAAGTCCAGCAAAATGATGAATCTAGAGCACATGGTAATCTTCTGAAGGATGTCATCACTCAATTGTCTTCCGAAGTGGATGGCATTGCCACCTACACCAAAATGCTGGAGAATCATATTGCACAACAAGCTCTACCAAATCAGAAGATACCGTTAGGATCTCTACCGAGCCAGTCGGAAATGATACCCAAGGATAGCAGAAGCTCAGTTGCATCAGGATCCTTCTCTAGAGCACACTAAATATGAGATGAAGAGTCTAACTCCAGACTCTAAATAGAGGACCTTGTGGGAGTTGACCCCACACTTAGGATAGATTTCCTTTTAGCATCGATCAAGAACATTTTTTTCCTTTCCCTAATTGTCATGGATGAGTTTAATAATTTGAACCCTCTTATCTATCATCATCATCATCATTGCAGGTATCCCTCATCTTCATCATTACAAAGGGGCAGACCAAATGAACTTCATTCCTACATAATATCAGAAAGAGACGTCGTGTCGTTATTTGTACATGACGTGTTCATACTCACAATCTATTTTATGCATGACGTGTCCTATTAGCACACGCCATGTTCATGATCACAATGGAATTCAGGGGAAGAGTACACGATGTGTGCACTTTTGGACACGACATGTATTTCCCAACTCAGGGACATCTATGGTTACTGGAAAAAGTACACATCATGTTCTATGAGTACACGACATGCAATAAATCATTTGAAATATACTTCTCCAAGTACATGGCGTGTCTTATTTGTACACACCGTGTCAATAGTAGAGATGGATTCCCTTGATCTCATTCAGGAGTCAACTTATAACTGAAATCCACACTCCGTATCTTAAGAAGTATGCAACGTGTGCTTTCCTTCTGTAGATGTTTTAGCACAAATCAAGCAAAATCAAACGAAACCGATGATGACGAGCCAATGAACCACTTTGATGATAGTAATCGGTTGTTATCTCCATAGGTCTGAATGATGCAGTGAGGACACTGCTGATTTCAAGCTTAGCGGGGTACAATTGGTAGGTATTGTAGTTGTATCTTTTATTCCAATCATTTGTTTCAACTTTTGTTTCTTTCCTGGAAAATTAAGCATGATCAAGAGGTTTATCCCTTCTTGTATGGACTGTCTTTCTCTCTATCTAGAACTATATCCCTTGTGATAATCACATGATGGTTAAATTGTAAAATGTCATGCTTATATCACATGAAAATCATTTGGCCACCAACATGTGTCAATTTTGGATTTATGCTCTTAGCTGAAGTTTCAATTTTTACATCTTGGATTGCTCAACACATGTAATGGTACTAATTTGTATGAATATGTGATGCGATGATTTTGAGTTGCATTTATAGACCTTTTTGCTAGGTGTTTTGCGCTCTTATTAGTCATTTTTTATGGATAATATTGCATAATTCACTCATTTCGGTCTTTGCCATCATTTTATGTCAAATCCCCTTAATTTTATCATGTTGAGCATTATTTATCATATTATCATCATTTGTGTGGATTTATTTGGTCTTGTCTTGGAATTTCAGGAAAAACAAGTATCTGCTTCCGTCGATACCATCGACGGAAGTCGATACCATCGACCAGGCAACAGGTTGCCAACCAGGAGGAGTATCATAGAGTCGATACCATCGACATCCAAGTCGATGCCATCGACACATTGAGGCTACAGCATCGCTAAAAGACAAAACCGACGCTACAGAGAGTCGATACCATCGAAACCCAAGTCGATGGTATCGAGATGATCACATGCACTCAGACGAAAAGAAAAGAAGGCTGCCGCTAATACGCTGGGTCGATACCATCGACCCGCGTCGATGGTATCGACGCCGGCAGATATGCGTTGGATTCATTTCGATCTCAATCAGATGGCTGGAGTTAAATGACGACCTAATTAGGGACTTATACCTAATGACGGCCGCCCAGAGGAGATCATCATCTAATTTGTCATTGCACAAGTGCTAAGGAGGGAGAGAAAGGAGAACGAAGGCCAGAAGCTCATCCCTGTCGTTCCGGACGCTTCCGAAGACGAATTTCACCACCGAGAGGCGGGAAAGCTCGTGTTCTACGCAAAGGATCCATCGGTTCTCCTCCGTTCAGGGGTTTTCCCATTTGATTCATGTTTTTCATATGATTTCCCCTATTTCTACCATGTATTTGTGCGAGATGACCATGCGGGGCTAATCCCCTCCATCTTTAGGACTGGGAGTAGCCCGGGAATGCATTGTATGACAATTTTATATTAATAATTCATATTTTCTCTCTTAAATCCGTGGTATAGTTTCGTTTTCTCCATATATATTGTTATGCCTGATCACCATAATAATAACCTAATGCCCTTAATCACTTCGACAGAAGGATTAATGGTTGAAAAGAGACGAAACCTACATTAATCGATAAATCCCTTGACAAAGGAGGTGTAAAATTAATGGTGGAAACTGAGAGATCGTTCGTAATGCGCTTAGTTTAGGGGAATGATTACTATGACGGTGGAATCAACCTAAACCTAAGTAGTGAATTACACCACGACAGTGGGTAATTCTGTTTTCATGCCACTACCCAGATAGAGAGAGAAGACTGAGGAGTTATATGAAACCTAATGCAATGTTGACCCGCGGTGAAACCGCAATCCTAAAGATATCCTTTTGAATTGATTAAATTAACCTTTAATCGATTGTTTGCTTTGTTTTATTTTTATTTTCTTTTAATTTCGACAACAAACCCAACTTTGTTATCCGGCCTAGCTGATCGCAATTAGTTAGTAGGAGTCTCCAATAATTCACGTATCCCTGTGTTCGACTCGAGCCTCACAAAGGCCTATATTACTCAACGCGTACACTTGCGTTTTTAGCGCGTAGTAAAATACATGTCAATATGTCAACCTTGCAACACTACTTAGAATACATGATGCCTTTGTCAAACCCTTAGTGATCCTTCAACCACTTTTTCAGTGAAAATTTTCAAAAATTCAATCATGCTAATTGTTGCAATTTTTTGTTAACTCTCCTTTGACCCATATAAAACAAGTGGAACCTGAATTTTTTGCATATCCAATATTGTTTACTCCACTTTTATTACCCTAGAAGATGGCTAAAATGCCCACATGTCATGCTAACCTAGTGTGAGTCTGATCTAGTTACGACAGTTAGGTGATATGTCCTAAAAAGAGGGTGAGAAATCCCAACTGACATTCCTAGTGTGCATAAGCCTAAATTAGCAGGCGAGTGACAGAATCCCTGGCCCAATGCTATATACTTTGACAAAACAAGGAAAGACAACTAAATATTGCTAACTTTAGCTATGATTCCATCTCTTATATCTTTAATAGCTGGAAATTTGTGGTTGCGGATTCACTAACTGTTTGACTTAGTCATCCAAATTCCATTAAGAGTTTCCTTGTTGACTGTTTCATTCAATGTGATACCACCTTGGCTTAATTTAAAAATATTCTCTCTTGGATGTCTAAATTGAGACTGAAGCTATGAATATAAATCTATCTTTATGATTGGTTGGCCTGCTAATATCTCTCATGTGATCTATGCTTGACCTTTGCATTTCCTTCATTTGTGTTTCTGTGATCTTTTTTCTTGAGGACAAGTAATAGTTCAAGCTTAGGGGGATTTGATGTGCACATTTTATATCTACTTTTTGCACACATTCACATACAAATTCAGTCCATTTAACCTTCCATTTGACCTCTAAGCATGCCTAATTTACCATCTTTTCATCATCTTACACGCTACATGTTGTTGATTGCAGGTAAATGTCAAGAATGCTAAAATAAGGTTAATCCAACCCAAATCCGACCCTTGTTGGATTCCCACCATGTATGCAGCTGATTTAAAGAGCGTCTAGTCTTTACAGCATAAGACACGCCGTGTCTTAATTAGAACACGACGTGTCACCATCCAGAATCTTCATCGTCAAACTCAAGGCAGAAGATACGACATGTCTACATCTGAATACGACGTGTCCTGGAAAGCAAGAAAGTTACTATCGATGAGTACACGATGTGTGCTATTAGGACACATCGTGTATTAATTCATTTTGGAACGCTTCAAGTGCAGGTACACGATGTGCTACTAGCACACAACATGTATCACTCTCACAGTATTGACCCCAGTTGTAGCTACACGACGTGTACATCTGAGTGCACGACCTTTTACTTATCATGAAGAGCAGTCAAGTCGTCAGTTACACTGAAGAACACGACATGCCCCTCCTAGTACACGCCGTGTCTTATGCGATTTTTTGCGGAATTTTAAAGCAACCACCTCTAATTTTAAATACGGGGGAAGCCATATGGGGTAGTTATCTGGTTCATTTGAAACACATTCTGAGCCAAAGGAGTTACAGAGCAAGAAGAGGGCGATTTGGGAGCTTTGGGGCATTTTCTTGGAAAAGAAGCCCCCATTTCTTCTCCATTCCTCCTCCAAAGGTGCAACGGAGCTTCCATTCTTGTTCAAGATTCTTGGGAGAGGAGCAAGTCCGAGTTGAAGCATCTCTAGGGTCTGATCCTCAAATTCCAGTCAAAGTTCTTCCCCCTTTAGCTTAATCTTTGGTTCTTGTTCTTTTCATCTTTCTATTATGCAAAACGATGCAAAATCTTCCATGTATTTGTGTTTATCCAACATGTGCGAGTAGAACTCTATTTCCTGGGCATGGGAGAGTAGCTCCCATGCTTTTACTCATGTGAACTCATTTTTATGGTTCACTGTTAGTAAATATGCTTCTTCCACAAAATTCTATGGTGCTCTTTTTCTTGTATGCTTGGTTGGCCACCTTTTATACATGTTTTATGCTTTCTTATGCTATTCAAGAAAATGTATGGGGAAGTAGGGAGTAGATTTCTTGGCAACATTCTTTTGACCATGGGAGTGGCTAGAGAATGTTGAGGATCAAGGTTTTGTTTGAATTTGATCATATACATGGGAGTGTTATGAGGAGATTAGAACCATCTCATGAAACCGGGAGGTTCTTGACAATGACAACCTCCTTGTAAGTTTGTGAGCTCACTTAATTGCATAGTTTGCATGTTTAATTTGCATGGTTGTGAAATCCTAATGTCTAAGTTTCCCTAAAATCTAATCTAAATATTTAAGTTATAGCTTTTAATGCTTGTTCTTAGTTTAAAACAACCAAATTCACCTTTTACAAATGACTTAGATTGATGAAATTCAATTCTCCTGCACCTAACTCAATAGCTCCCAGAGGTTCGAACTTGACTACGATTGGCTCTGTATACTTGCAGGTGATTGAGGGTTAAGATACAAATTGTAAAACTTAAGTGATCTAAATAACCACAACAGAAGAGCAAGCTGAAAATCAAAGAAAAAAGACTACTGAAATTATCAAGAAGGTGACTCTTTTTGCAAACCTAATACTCTCTTACCTCATAGGTTTGTCAACAAAAAAGATGACGCTAAATTTAGCAAGTTCATGGACATTTTGAACAATATTTATGTCAATCTTTCACTAGTTGAAGTTGTTGGGATTTACCAGTGGTCGTCTAGGCAACGGAAACAAAAATTTAACTAGACCACAAACCCATAGCCAGCTGACCGCGTCAATATCATATGCAATGAGAAGGATGGTTTAGCGAGTTATACCTGGTCCTAAGGCTTGCTCAGTGACTATACCTCACAGCTAGTGCGGTCTTCAACCACCTATCTTCGATGACGTTTGTGCATTTCCTAGTTTGGCCCAGACTGTGGTTGACTGTCGTCCTCCTAGCGGTAGAAGTCTCTCGCCTCTATAGTAAGTCCATGCGGACCACTGGGAACTCTAGTCATCCTCTGGGATAAGACTAGAAGGAGTCATCCCCTTCTGCCGGCATACTAGTCACTGACACACTCTCCCCGACAACCAGTTGCTTTTCTACAATTGTCTTTCCCTCACTATTCCTCCCTGGATGGGTAGAACTTGCTTGGGCTTTCTCGCTTACCAGAACTAGAGAGGACAACAACTTTGTAGAGCAACTGTTTCTCAGAATGACTTCTGAGATGTTGTCTCTTTATTGTGTGTCTGGAGAAGCCCCCTGTATCCCTCTATTTATAGTAGAGGGAAGGGTCAGGGTTCCCAGTTGAGTCAGGAGTAGAAGGGTCTAGAGAATGCACAAACTGTTCACACGTCAGTAGGCGAACTGGTCGGTTGTCAACCGAATCAGTCATTTGGCACTGTGAGCTGATCGGCCCACACAGTGAACCAGTCAGTTCACTTGCCAAACCAACCTCCGATTGACTTTCAAATTTCATCCCAAATAAATCCAAAGATTCTTTTCTTGTCCCACAAGAATTGGAATTTGTGAAATGGGAAACATTCTCACAAATGGGGCAACCCAACACTTGCTTGTTTGGACTACATGAGCTGATTGGTTCACTGGAATGAACCGGTCATCTCACTGGCCATGAGCCGATCGGTTCATCTAGTGAACTGATTGGTTGGTGATCCAGGTTGTGCATAAATTTGTCAATGTAGTTCTCAATCAATCCGACACTCTACTCAGTTGGTTCAACATTTGAACTTGATGATTCCAAGTCAAGTCTATTGATTGAATGTTTAATCGAGTACCTGAGCACTTAAGTAATAAATCTAAATGACGTTTATGGATAGACTCCTATTCCAACTTAAGTCCTATGTGTGTGACCCTATAGGTCCAATTTCACATTGACAGTGAATGTCCATAACAAGCTTATGACATCACAAGAAAAGAGGGGTACCTAGTCACACATTAGTGCTACCCAAGTGAAATGGAAAGTTGGATTACAACCTTCAACCTACAGTCATGTGATTGGTGTTACAATGAACATTTAATTATTTTGTCACTAATATCTTGAATGAACTCAAGGCATGGAGATGTCATCCTATAAATGTTTATTCATGTTCCTTGATATGAAGAAAAGACTCTTTGAGATATCTTGTAAACTCAATATCATATTTTGATTCACATGTGCATGCACATGATATTTCTAGTCTTACTTTTCAAGTGGCCTAGATATCATACTAATTTAAGAGGGACAAATCCCGTATCTATCACTCGCAGTCAAAAGCCCCATGTGTCAAAGTCACCCAATCATCACCATTATAACAACCCGTGTTTCATGACCGCGTTTGATGATGTCAAAGTGTACCCAATAACATGTTTTGAGTGCAGTGATTTCATGTTTAAGAATCACAATCACCACCATCTCTGTGAGAGATGATTCTGACTACCATGTCATGGTTTCATGTGTCACTCTCATGGTGGGTCTGTCTGATACACTATTCTCTAACAAGTATCTATGTGCTTGGTTTGATATTACATATCATGACATGATATTCAATCATCAACCAACACACACTCTAGTCATGATGTGCCATTGTTGTCTATCGACCTTCGACAAAGGCAACCGATCGACTAGGGACATATCAAGAATTTACATACTCTTAGCATGCATATGATCTCATTCGTCCAAGTCAAATACTTGACGACATATGTCTTTGAGTATACTATCATTCTTTAGGCATTCATTCTGGTTCATCATTATCTCATAATTGTTTGAACTAGAATGAATTGGAAGCTTGCCTTTTGGTGTTTTATCAAATCAATTATATGCCAATCCAATCATCATATGATTGGCTATCAAAGCATACATATCAACATGTCTATTATATGCCAATCCAATCATCATATGATTGACTATCAAAGCATACATATCAACATGTCTATTATATGCCTATCGAACAGACTCCCACTTGCACTAAGAGCTGATCACCTTTGAATCACATTCTTTGTGATTTCTGAACATGTCCAACATGTTACTATTGGTCTAGTGCTAATCAGTGAGTTAGCAACATTTTTCTATAGTCATTATTATTGCATGTTTCACATCTATTTGCTATATGACATTTTGTATGAGATGGAGTTTCCGTTACGTGGTATCAAATATTCCTTGCCTAACAATTAGATCCATGGTATGACTTTGTATTTCTACTTTGTCAACAATGGTTGGAACATTTATAAGTTCATCCTATGAACCTTTAGATCCACATAGTATCCCTCAAGTGTTCTCAACACTTATGATACTCGACTTTCCCTTTTAAATAGCTTTCAATTTTGGAACGATTCCTTTTAATAACATTTATTCACTTTTACTATCTAATATAAACTTTATATTTTGTGTGATCATTTTCTGTCATTTCGGAAGCTTACTTCAGTGTAACGCATTTGCACTCAACTCTTCCTTTATTACCATAATCATGGAACTTATCCTTTAAATATTTCATAAATACTTAAGGATGTTCTTTATGGTATTTCAGTGATTCTCACTGAAGTTAGACATATATCCACTCGTCATGTCTAATACATACGAGATAACTGGATTATATCATTTTGTCATGTCTAACATACAAGATGATATATTTTCTTCTTGTCATACAAGAAAGTAATAGGAAGAGTACATACATGATAGATCATCATGTTCCTATTCTTCATAAGAATTTGGGAAACTTGGCACTTGAGAGACTTACTCCATTGTAAGTTTTCTCCCACTCAATCTTTGCATGATGAACCCTTCAACATATATTTGCTAATGTATGCTTTTAAGAGGCTTTTGAGAACTATATCTATAGGTCTCTATTCCTATCACATAGGATATTCCTCTTTATTCCTCATGGAAGGTATTTCCACACCAATTTTAAATTTCAAAACTTTTATTCCTCATCACTATGTGGAATATGAATATGCTCCCACTAAATCTTTGTATTCATAGATTCCATCTTTATTATGATATATTAGTCAAACCCTTTGACTATATAATCAAAATAAAGATTCCAGCTTAGAGATGCTTTGCCTATAATCAATCATATTGATTAATCATTTTGTAACTTATAGAGTTTATTTGCATTGTGGTATCATAAAACCCTTTAGGCTATGTCACATACACATCCTTATGTTATTCCTTAAGGGAATGCAGTTTAATATCCATATGACAAATCTCATGGTCTTCAAGTTATAATAGTAAGCATGATCCTTATGGCCTATAACCATAGCAATTGGTTTAATAAGTTCATTAGGTTCAACACCTTGAATTTTCTTGAATTTATCACAACCAATCTGCTATGCAAATGTCATCCATGTCAGTCTTAACTTTTAAGACCCAATTGTACTTATGGGTTTTATCCCAATAAGTGCTACCATCAAGGTCATACCTTAATTGGTTCACATGGAAGTCATTTTGGATCTTATGGCTCCAAGACATAACTCAAAATTTGATTCCTCAAGATTATCTAGAACATTATCTCATCATATGATCAATTAATCACCTTTATGAGTTTGTAGGATATCACTATCCGCCAAGCTCAAGGTGTTACAGGTATATGAGGTGTATCTATATATCAGGAATTTGAGTTTCCACAACACCTGTGATTCTCAATCTCCTTTAAGTACCATGTTAGGTTTTAATTTTATCGAGTTGACCTCGAACCTTTTGAGTTCTACTTCTCTCACATTCCAATTTTCATAGCCTATTTAAAAATTACAATTGATTTTTCCTAAATGATAATAGTTGAGGGGTTTTATGCAAAGTTTGAATTATGGTTGTTCTTATATG
Source organism: Alisma plantago-aquatica (assembly GCA_963693085.1). NCBI lineage: Eukaryota > Viridiplantae > Streptophyta > Magnoliopsida > Alismatales > Alismataceae > Alisma > Alisma plantago-aquatica. Next base: position 874,297,766 of record OY856410.1, read on the forward strand.
AAAATGGGATGAGAAAACTTAAAATTAGACTCAAATCTATACTTTAGTTTCAAGTATGCATTATGTACATCAATTAACTCATATTAGTCCTCTTTTCTTTTCTCTCTCCTCTAAGGTGACCATAAAGCCTAGTAAAGAATTAAAGAGGTGGGCATGTGGTTATTCAATGAGTAAAACTCGAAATGGTAACTCAAGGATTCAATTTTTTTTTTGGTCAGTCAAAAAGCGTGTTACTATAATACCAAAAACTTTGGGCACTAAGTACCCCATTACATCAACAGGAGCTAAAAGCTCATACAAGGATCAAATTCCCCACGTAGGGGGAAAAACAAGATTTCTAAAAGAAGAGACAAAACTAAGAAGACCTATCTAACTAACCAAACTAGGTCCAAGCATTCCAACCAGAGAAGAATATTTACAAGCCACTATTACATGCATTCAACATACCCACAAGTAGTAAAAGTAGCTTGACATAGAACAAATCTAGTTTTCCTGCCTGTAGCTAGCTTTGAAGCTACTAATCTTCTTAGCTATCAACTTCGGGTTTCTAAATGGACGAAATCACCCAAAAAGGAACCCCTAGCATCGGATCAACAAGAACCTGAGCAAGCCAGATGAGAAGCAAGAACCATCACATGTAACAACAGAGCGTGGGAGGGAAAATAGCTCCAAAATACCCTTCATGCTTTGCACATCACCAACTATCTATTAGAGTACCACAAAGTGTGGTACTAGGCCAAGATTAGGGATATCCTTCTAACTATCCTCCCACCACACAGCCAAGTTGCTAACCTGTAAGGGTCCTTGATATTTAGTAGCTACTATTTACACAACAAAAAAACAAAGTCGGGGAAGAACCAGCACAAGCAAATGTTGCTCTTAGCACAGCGGCATAACAACAAACACCTGAAGAGGTGTTTCCATCGCAGCAGTGGCAGAGGGGCCAAGGAGGAGAAGGCTTTGAACATGATCTACACCCCTTAAACCTAACTGCCCATGTGCGTGCTTGAACGCTTTCTCAGAAGCATTCCGTCAAACACCAAGTGAGCTCCGTCACATGGAGAGAGAAACCAAGGGGAAGGAGAAGAAAGTCCTGCCCCCCCCCCATTAGCCCAGTTCACGCATGACAAACATGGCTAAACGGGCCCTAACAGAAACAGCCAGAGCAAGCAAAGACCAAGTCGAAGAAGCCACAACTTTGCCGGGGAAGAAAGGAGAAAAGGTGGAGGGGGAGTGGATGATGAACCGAGACTTAGGTCGCCAGTGACAGAGTCACCTTGCGTGTCACCAGATCTGGGAAAGGGTGGCTACACTCCATCCAGTCACCCATGAACTGGACGGAGGCCGATTGAGTCGGCTCATCGCTAACCCTCCAGATCGAGTCCAAGCAAGTAGCTATCATCCGGTCTCTCCCCGTAGATTCTCTTCCATAACCGTCATAGAAGGACCCCATGACCTGGAAAGACAAGGGTCGAGACCCATCAGCCTCCCTGCCTCTCGCCGCCGCCATAGATCTGGCTCTAGGAGAACCTGGTCTCACACACACTCGCCATGGACGTGAGAAGACCAGGGGAAGGAAAGCGCTGAGAGAGACGCTCCCCTCCCCCCAGCGGCATCGCCGAAAGGACCATCACCTGCCTGGACAAACCAGGACTTGCTCGGAGACCGGATTAAGGGGGATGCCTGAGAAGCAAGGCCGGAGGAACCCTCAGCTTCGCCTACGAGAATGGAGCAACAAGCGTGGAGCCCTAGATCTGGGCGGGGATACCTCCACAGATCCGTATCAGACTTCTCGCAAAGCTCCATGTCTCCCCCTTCCTCCAGGTCAGCCGAAGAAGAAGCCCCAACAACATCTTGACTCTAGGAATCCACAACATGCTTCAGTCGGACCTCGCCGTGGCAACGTGGAAGCCAGGGGGAGGGAAGCACCAAGGAAACACTCCCTCCCCCCAGCGGCGGCTGCCGGGACGCCGGGAGATCTAGAGAGAAGGGAGAGCGGGTGACCTTGTAATGCCTCAAGGATTAAATATTAGGAGCCTTTTCAAATTATATTACTTGTAATGCCTCTTAATTAAGGTTTATAATCAATATTGAAGTTATGGACCATAATGTGTACACAAACGAAATATATTGGCACACTAATATTCTAGACCTTCAAATCTACCTATGGTTCAAATTTGAACTCATTTGATCCACATTTAATCCTTCTAATTGATTATGGAAGAGTTACATATAGTTTTCATTACCAATTAATTGAAATTATCATTAATATGCAAATAGCACTATGTTTCTAGTCATTTATTCAGTGTCACATGTTACTTAATCCGGTTTATAAAACACGCGCGTCTATAACCGTTGGATCAGGATCCAACAATGTCTGATTTGTCTTCAACCTCATGATGGTTTTGTCCATTCAAACCCAGTCCATCGGGTTCCTTGACTTGAATCATTCTCTCTCACCTCTTATCTGTTTCACGAGACCTCTTCACCATTCTTCCCAAACAAAATGAGATGTCGATCACCCCATATCCTTCTATATAAATGAAACACCCATCTAGGGCTACAGACCCCTCTCACGCCACCATAGCAGCCGCCTCCTTGCTACACCTTCTTCCTCTTTGATGTAATTGCAAGCGCCGCCACCTCTCATGCTTTGCTCCTCCACCTTCAATTGGACCCGTAGTACCCCGAACCTCCCATACCTAGTCAGTTCTCTTCTCTACCCTCCGATGCAGTACAATGGCTCTCAGCAGCACTGTGGCAACACATCCCATTATCATATAGATAACAAGGTGTTACATGAAAACGTGCGGAAATCACCATAAGCACAGATTATGAAAATACAGGTTAATTAAAACCGATTGCGGAAAACTGATAAACTGTGAAACAATTACCTTCCAGTCCTCATCCTGCATAGAAACATGTCATATATATATGCATTCACAAGATCTGATACGTGTCCACAGGTCAGAAACAGCTGTTCAACCATCACATGAGTTCACCACCTGTTCATATACAGAAAAGGCCCGCATCCGACCAACCGCAGGATATACAAACATCATCGATCGGTTATCGTGAAACAACGTCAAAACACTACCAAGGACCTGAGAGTACAGGGATGACTCTAGACTCTACTACAAAACATCCAAAACAACAACATATCCATCACTTTTCTTCTACTGCTCGTCAAGCTGCTCGGCCGCAACACCACGACCACGACCACGTCTACCTCGACCACCTAAAAAGGGGTTAAACCGGTGGGGTGAGACAATTGAACAATTGTCCCAGCGGGAAACATAACTCCCCACCGCAACTACAAAACCTCAACAAGATATACTATAACAATAGATATCTAATAACAGGTATAACAAGAGCAGTCTATATAAAACAAATTATTCTTACCAACAAGCTTACCCGCTATACAAACAAGTATAACCAGATCTATCTCAAAGAATATGATTAGTAAGATAAGATGTATCCCTATGTAACATGATTATCAGAACAAGATATAATGTCACATAACCTGCTTATCAAGATCAGACATATTATCACATAACCTACAAAATATAACGAAGATATTACACAAACAAGGCCTCAACCAATGTTTCGTGTTTATCCTAAGCAATAAGTACTAAACGGTTGTATTACGTATTATTGTGCCCTGAGGATTTGAACCGTACCGTTCAAATCCAACCTTCGGTTACAAAACCCAAGCCGGTGCCATACAAGGTCAATGGAAGAGCCGGACTCCACGACCTCCCACCTCGTGGTCAGCACACGAGTACAACACAAGAAGGACCGCAGTCTCATGCTGAAGTGGTCTAAGCCACAAGGTCAGCTCCATAGGCTACCCTCACTCTAGCCCACCTTGGTACAGGTCTCGGCGCTAGTAAAACTGAGCCATGGGCATGTTCACCGTGCTCTGAGCCATGAACGTATTCATGCTCACACATCACATATCCTGAGCCATGGGCCTATTCACCATGCTCTATATACATATATGAGTCTGTAACCGAAGTTACACTCTTACCTCCTCATTTTCAGGCTAGGAGCAACCTAGACATATTCAACAATATGCGCTTCCAGGTTAACCCGTAGGAGAACCTGTTTCACCATCACCAAGTCCTGACGATAATGGATCTATGGCCAGGGAAAACTACATGATATGATTTCACTGTGATTAATTAGTATCTTTTAGATGGATTGCAGGATTCAACCAAGTTGTATAACATGCAAGATATAACAGAAAATAAATAACATTATATTATTATTATTGAAACCTCATCAACCTGATCCATCACAAGGATCCAGCATCACATGTTACCACTTGACCTCTTTCCAACCATCCAGATCCATATCAAGGATCATCACATACCATAGGATATCAATCCTTCATCATGTACTGTCACTGCCTCTCAAGGCTCACATCATCATCATGGGACCAACACATTACATATATAATCTCATAGAACAAATATCAAGGTAATGTTACTCATCACATATGTCACATAGCCCTTTCATGGCTACACATCACCTGCATGGTTAGGATACACAATAACCATAGATTCAACATAAGGAATATGCTCACTATCATGAGCTATCATTCAAGATAACCTATTTATCAATATTACACTATTTGATGATCAAGCTTGTTAAGCACATCATACCATAATCATGCCTACCCTTATCTCAGGATTATACAAACAATCAAGGTATTCACTTTATATAACAGTTATGTTGAGTATACAAAGCAACTACTATTGTTACCAAAATCATTACTGTTACCATCCACTATCATGTTTCATATCTTTGTCATTAAGCAACCATTAATGCAACTACCATTTATCATTATCATTAATAAGTAAGCATAAGACTCATATCAATATCATGTCATTACTACTCTTGATACCATTATTACTATTATCAGCATGATCATCTACTATTATCTTCATTGCTATGTCATTAAGCAAACTATTAATGTAACTGCCACTTAGCCACATTATTCCAATCATTATCATTATTATTACTTTCTCTTACTTAGCAAGGCATCACATTCATCAACACAACTAACATCACCAACACTATTGACATCTTAGTTATCAACAACATTATCATCATGACTATCATTAATACTACCATGTCATTATTATTGTTACTAAGCAAGGTATTACTACCAAGATTTGGTTATGCATAAGCGTCTACTGTCATGATACTTGGGACCGTCACCAAAGGACCTAACTGCCCTCACCTAAGACCTCACAACCCTCACTATAGCTAACTTGCTCGGCTAGGCATGGGAAGGTAGCAACGCTGCGTTGCACCCAGTGCCCACCCCACAACGCCCCATTACTAGAAGAAGTGTCGCGCACCAGGGAGTGTCGCGCGATACACCCCATCGGGCAACGCCCGTCACAGCTAACACCTGACGCCCGATAACCAAGGGGTAACGCCCATCTAACAACTCCACAACAGCCAAGAGAGAGAAGGAGAGAGAGAAGGAAAGGAGAGAGGGAAGTACTCCTGATATCGTGCAACCACTCTCAAGGCCTAATGACCAACACTCATCCAAACTAGAGGCGTGACGCCCGTCACAGCCCCACTCACTATCGCGCATCACAGCCTAGGCCTATCGGCCGACACACCAAGATGCAACGCCCGTCAGGGCTATCGGCCGTTACACTTAGTTGCATGTCGTGCAACCCAAACCAAACCATCCAACCAAGCCCTTCCGTCCACCACAAGAACAAAGACCTATCGTCCAAGAGAAGGACAAGAACATGGCTCAAGAAGGTATACAAACATATCGGCCAACCGAAGCTTAGCTCACCCTATCGCCCAACACATGGGCAGGGTATCGTCCAACCTCAGGGACATCATCCAACACATCCACAACAAAGGGATATCGCCCAACCCTAGGTCACCATCAACCTCCATCTCAAGGGAACCCAAACCCTAGATCACTAGAAACCCTAAACCCTAAGGGTATGTCGGCCACCAAAGGAAACTCAAGCAAGGTACAAAACTAAGGAACTAAGCTAACTATTATCATGTAACAAGGTTATTGCTAGAGGTAAAGGAATTAGGGTTAGAAGTTATGCAACCCGCCTTAAGCTCCAAGCTCCAAGGTACTCCTAGGTCCAAAGCTATCATCCACCAAGCTCCTCTAGGAAGGTGTATCGGCCACCACAAGCAAGATGGAGAGGGATATCGTGCACTCAAGGTGGAGGAGAGACCAAAAGATCAAAGGAGACCAAGGCAAGGAGAAGAGCTACCTATATAGGAAGAAGGGGAGGAGAAACCAAGGTACAACCATGCCAAGTGTCGTCCACCCAAGGGACACTTATCCTAGGGTTCAAGCCAACACTCTAGCACACCAAGAGACACTTGTTCAAGCTAGGCACCAAGTGTCACCAACCAAGGCCAAGTCACATGGGCGACACTAGCAACAACTCCTGCTAGGTGACATACCATGGTGTTGGACGACACAAGACCACCCTAGGTCGACACAAACTCACCTTGGACGACACAAGGCAAGCCATGGCCGACACAAGGCTCAAACAAGCCCAAACAACACATCTCAAGGCCCAAACAAGCTCAACTCAGGCCCAAAGAGCACAAACAACAAGCCCAAGCCTTCCTCTCAACCCTAGAGGAAGCAAAGAGAGGGAAACATCCCACAAGATGGCAAACTTGCACACAAAACCCTAGACTTGGGTTATTTGCAAGTAGCCCCTCGAACTCTCAACAAGGCACAACAAAAACCCTAATCACCACTCAAAGGTGATTAGCAAGCATCAAACCACTAAGGTTAAGCAAAACAAACAGGGTAAACCCTAAACGCAGGTCAGGGGCCTTACAATCTAACCACCTTTTAGGGATTTCGTCCCCGAAATCCAAAGAGAAAGTGAGGGATACTTCCTCCTCATATCTTCCTCAAGCTCCCACGTGGCTTCCTCAACGCCACGATGCTGCCAAAGAACCTTCACAAGAACCAGGTCCTTCCTCTTCAGCTTCTTGATCCTTCTATCAAGGATCGCCACATGACCTTCCTCGTAGGTCACATCTGCATCAAGCTCAACCTCAACTGGCTGTATCACTGTACCTGAATCCGGATGACTTTTCTTCAGCATACTAACATGAAACACTGGATGCAACCTGTGCAACTCTGGAGGCAACTCTAACTCGTAAGCTACCTTTCCAACATGTGCTATCACTGGATAAGGCCCCATATACCTGGGAGCTAACTTACCCTTCCGTCCAAACCTTAGCACACCTTCCCACAGCGAGACTTTAAGATACACTTTGTCTCCTACCTGGAACTCCAAAGGTCATCGGCGATTGTCTGCATAAGACTTCTACTTGTCCTGTGCCACTTTCAACTATTGCTGTATCACTTTGATCTTATCTGTCATCTGCTGAACGAACTCAGGACCCAAAAGTTGATACTTACCTGATTCATACCAACATAAAGGGGATCTGCACTTCCTTCCATACAAAGCCTCATAAGGAGCCATGTCGATGCTCCGCTGATAACTGTTATTGTAGGCAAACTCTATCAAACTCAGATGTACATCCCAATTGCCTAGAAACTGCAAAACACAAGCTCGAAGATGATCTTCCAAAATCTGAATAGTCCTTTCAGACTGTCCATCTGTCTGCGGGTGAAAAGCTGTACTGAACCTTAACTGTGTTCCCAACGCCTTGTGCAACTATTCCCAAAAACAACTTGTAAACTGAGGACCTCTGTCAGAAACTATCGACGTTGGCACTCCATGCAAATGTACTATCTCATCCACATACACTCGAGCTAGTTTCTCAGCTGTATATGTCGTCTTCACTGGTAGAAAATGGGCAGACTTAGTCAATCTGTCCACTACCACCCAAATGGAATCATGATTCCTAGTTGTCCGGGGTAGACCAACTACGAAATCTATGGTTATATGATCCCATTTCCACTACGGTATCGGCAACGGTTGCAACGTACCTGCCGACTTCTGATGCTCAACCTTCACTTGCTGACAAACCGCACATCTTGCCACGAACTCAGCTACATTTCTCTTCAAACCGGGCCACCAATACAAGTCCTTCAGACTATGATACATCTTGGTGACACCTGGATGCATCACATACATCGACGTATGTGCTTCCTCGAGCACCAACTTCCTCAGATCATCAGCATCTGGAACCACCATCCTACCACGATAGCAAACTAGTCCATCCTCGGACTCATGAAACCCATCACGCTTGTCGCTGCCGAACTCTGATCTGATCAACTGTACCGCATCATCTGTCTGCTGTGCATTCTTGATCTGCTGTCTCAGCGTAGGCTTAACTTGCATCTGTGCGAAAAGACCAGACAATAAGGAAACTTCCATCTGCACATTCATCTGTCGCAAAGAAACAAACATATCTCGCCTATGGCATACCAGAGAACTCAACTGTGCCTTCTTTAAAGAAAGAGAAGAAGACTTCCTGCTAAGCGCATCAGCTACCACGTTCGCCTTACCAGGATGATACTCGATAGTGCAGTCGTAATCATTGATCAACTCCATCCATCGTCGCTGTCGCATGTTCAACTCTTGCTGCGTAAAGATATACTTCAGATTCTTATTATCCGTAAAGATCTGACACACTTCCCCATACAGATTGTGTCTCCAAATCTTTAACACATGAACCATAGCTGCTAACTCCAAGTCATGAGTCGGATAGTTCTCCTCATGCTTTTTGAGTTGTCGCGAGGCAAAAGAAACCACATGATCTTCCTGCATCAAAACGCAACCTAAACCTTTCTTAGAAGCATCACAGAAAACAACATAGCCTTTCCCAAGCTCTGGCAAGATCAACACTGGAGCACTAGTCAGCTTCTCCTTCAGACTCTGGAAAGCTTGCTGACATCGATCATCCCAAACAAAAGGTACGTCCTTCCTGGTCAACTTCATCATCGGCAACGCGATCACACTGAAGTCCTTGATAAACCTCCGGTAGTATCCTGCTAAACCAAGGAAACTACAAACTTCTGTCAGCGTCTTTGGTTGTTCCCAATCCGCAACGGATTCCACCTTCTTCGGATCTACTTTGACGCTTTCAGCAGATATCACATGACCCAAGAAGGTCACTTCATCCAACCAGAACTCACACTTACTGAACTTGGGATACAACTGATGTTGACGAAGAAGAGTCAACGCTCGACGAAGATGTTGCTCATGCTCTAGCCTGTCCCGACTATAGATCAAGATGTCATCTATAAAGACTACAACAAACTGATCTAAGACGGACGGAACACCCTGTTCATCAGGTCCATGAAAGCTGCAGGTGCATTGGTTAACCCAAACGGCATAACCACGAATTCGAAATGACCATACCTCGTCCTGAAAGCTGACTTTAGTATGTCATCTGCCTTTATCCTCAACTGATGATATCCAGACCATAGATCGATCTTCGAAAACACTGTAGCACCACACAACTGATCGAACAGATCATCTATCCTCGGCAACGAGTACTTATTCTTGATCGTGACCTTGTTCAACTGCCGGTAATCTATACACAACTGCATCGAACCATCCTTCTTCTTAACGAACAACACGGGAGCACCCCACGGCGACGTACTCGGTTGGATAAAACCTTTCTCCAACAACTCTTGCAACTGCTTCTTCAACTTTGCCATCTCTACTGGAGCCATCCTATATGGTGACTGTGTAACTGGCTGTGTCCCTGGAACCAGATTGATCTCGAAATCAATCTCTCGGGGTGGAGGAACACTAGGAAACTCCTCAGGAAACACGCCTACAAACTCTCGAACAACTGGCACCTCTTCAAGACTAGGACCTTTTGCCTTGGTAACCACAACGGTATCCACCATGTGAGCTAGGAACGCCTCACATCCTTGTCGTAACAACTTATCTGCCACCATAGCTGATACCAAACACGTCGGAAGAATCTTCCTATCTCCCTGGAAGATCCACTTCTCTCCAGCAACATCAAACACTGCCTGCTTGGAACCACAGTCCAAGACAACCTTATACCTCTCTAAGGTATCCATCCCAAGGATAACATCGAAACCATGCATATCAAGTGGTATAAAATCCACTTGAATACGGTGTCCCGAGAAAGACAAGACACAAGAGGGACACTCTTCTCGAAGCAAAGAGGAACCATCAAGAGGGGTTTCTAACAACAAGTTATCCTTCTTACAACTAACAGGTAAACGACAGTTTTCAAGCATACTATAGGCGATAAAAGAGTGTGTAGCACCCGGGTCAACCAGAACAGATATAAAGCAAGAAGAAGACATATCAGAATGAAATAACTCCATCTGACCTGTCACCACTCGCGGGTTGACTATCACCTCCGGCTGACTCATAGCATAGAATTAAGCCATTGCTTGCTGTCCACGACCTCTGCTTCCTTGAGCAGACGATCCAGCCTGAGACGCTAGACCACGTCCTCATCCTCTACTACCACTGGCCTATGGCCTTTCTGACCTCTGATAACTCTGCCTCGGCTGTTGCGTCACTTCAACTGTTGGTATGTATGCCCTGAGAGCCAATCATGGGATGATTGGTGGGATACATAAGATTGATTTGATAAACATAAAAGGCAAGCTTCCAATTCTTTCTGGTTCAGTCATATGAGATAGTGATAGAACAGATTGAATGTCTAGAGAATGACAATACTCAATGACGTATGCTTTCAGGTTTTGGACCTGAACGATGAGATCATACGGATGCTAAGAGTTTGTACATTCTTGTTATGTCCCTAGTCGGATGTCATTGTGGAAGGTAGATAGACAGCAATGACACACAAGACTAGATTGTGGTGTTGGTTGATGACAAAATCTCATTAGTCATGATATAGAGATATCAAACCAAACACATAGGTACTTGTTAGAGAACAAGGTACCAGACAGACCCACCGTGAGTTTGACACATGGAACCATGAGATGGTAGTCACAGTCAGTACTCACAGTGATGGTGGTGAGTGTGATTCTTAGACCTGAAATCACTGCACTCAACACATGTCGTTGGGCACACTTTGACATCATCAAACGCAGTCCTGAAACATGGGTTGTTATAAAGGTGATGATTGGGTGGCTTTGACACATGGGGTTTTTGAGGGGTGAGTGATAGATATGGGATTTGTCCCTCCTAAGGGAGTTTGATATCCAAGGCCACTTGATGAGTAGGATTGAGATAGGCGTGCGCACGCATGTGTGAATCAGTATGTGATATTGATGTCATACATATCTCCTTCAATCTACTCTGAGATCAAGAAAGTGAATGAACGTTGACATGATGACTATTCCATGCCTTGAGTTCATTCGGGATATCATTGACAAAGGAATTATACAGTCACTGTAACACCATTCACGGATTGTAGGATGAAAGTTGTTCTCCAACTTTCTACTTTCACTTGGGTAGCACTGATGTGTGACTAGGCACCGCTCTTTTCTTGTGAAGTCATAAGTGTTATGGACTTTCACTGCCAACGTGAAATGGACCTGCAGGGTCACACACATAGTATTTAACCTGGAAGAGGAGTTTTGTCCACAAGCAACGTTTAGATTGATTACTAAAGGAGTTTAGTAGTTCAATTAAACACTCAATCAGTCGATAGCTCAATATCATATGGTTCAAGGTGTTGGACGCATTGATTGGAGTATCGGATTGATTGAAATCGCAATTGACTGATTTTGCCCAACCTGTGCTCCCAACCGATCGGCTCATGTGATGAACCGGTCGGCTGAGGTGCTGAACCGGTTGGCTGGAGTGTCCAGGCCGATCGGATCATGCCAAGTTGAAACGACCGGTTCAAGAGTTGAACCGATCGGCTCAACTGGTGCAACCGACCAGTTGGGAAAGTCATGTCGGCAAGAATTTTCCTTTGGTTTCAAATTGCCCAATTCGATTGGGAATAACATTGGTATACGATACCAATTGAGAACGAAACAAAGAAAGTCTTTTTGAGCCGGATTAGGACCATGGGAATAACATTGGTATACGATACCAATTGAGAACGAAACAAAGAAAGTCTTTTTGAGCCGGATTAGGACCATGAACCGATCGGTTCAGGGCACCAACCGATCGGTTGGAGTGCCCCAAACGATCGGCTCAGGTCCAACCGATCGGCTCAATGGCCGAACCGATCGGTTCAGTTGTGAACCGATCATTTCAAGTTGCGAACCGGTTGCTTTTTGTGGAAAATTCTTGAACCCTTCTACTCCTGCTTTAGTCCCATATTGCCGGGCACAGAGAACCCTGTCCCATGACCCGCCTATATATATAGGGGTATTGGGGGCTTCTCAAAGTACAACTCAATGCAAGCCGGTTGCTTTGCGAAGTTGTCGTTCTCTCTGGTTTTGGTAACCGTGAGAGATCCCGAGCAAGTGCTTCCCGCAAAAGGGAGGTGCAACAAGGGAAGGACAACTGCAGTTGCAACTGGTAGCAGGAGAGTGTGTTGGCGACTAGTACGTCAACAGGAGGGTGCGACTCCTTCCACTTCCTTGTGGGACAAGGAGAGTGGAGTTCCAGGTGGTCCGTGTGGACTACTACAGAGACGGGAGGACACTGCCGCTCAGGAGGACAACTGTCATCTGACAGTCCGGTAGGAGGAGGAGTCGTCAGTCTCGGTGCGACCAGGAGCTGCATAGACACCGTCCAAGACCGGAGTTGAAGACCGCGCATTGCGCGAGGTATTGTCGCCGAGCAAGCCTCGGGACAAGGTATGATTCCACAAACCATCCTTTCCTATTATATAGACGTTGACGCGTTTCCTCGGTATGGGTTGGGGAGAAAATTTTTGTTTCCGCTGCCTTCTCTGTCTCCCCTAAAACCCAACAGTGGTATCAGAGCCAGGTCAACTGTTCTATATTTTAGGAATATCGATATGATCGATTTTGGTTTGTCGCCTTTATTTATTGCATGCGATGCGAATAATATCGGCTTTATGCATGTCCAATCCTAAATCCACAAATCCCTAATTACATATATGATATGTATTATTAATGCACTCGATACGCGTCACCCTTAAACGAGTTTTGTGGTGGATGTGTGTAGCATGATTATGGCCTATAAACCCCTATCTGTGTGTGGTTTTTTGCATCTCGGTCTGCGCACCGATCTTCCCTCTCTTATTCCCAATGTAACTCGAAATAATTCGAGATTCTTTCCTACCTTTGCTCCCCCCGAATGTAACTCGGGGTTTTCCCTTTTAAAGCAATGTAATAAATAGGATAGATTTTATTTCCTGTTATGTCGAAGACCGGCGGACATGAAGACGACAGCTGAAATGATCGGTTCAAGGCGTGAACCGATCGGTTGACGTTCCAGACGGTCGGTTCAAGGAGTGAACCGATCGGTTGATGACCGGTTTGAGGAGCGAGACGAATGGGTGGCGGACATGACGAGATGCACGACGACCAGGAGAACCGATCGGTTGGAGGAGCCAACCAATCGGCTGGTGGCACCCAGACGACTGGCTGGAGAGTACAGATCATTCATGTGATGAGTTGATCAACTCGGATGGCAAGGCACAGATGTTCATCTTGTACAGGTTGCATGTGATGTAGACCTAGATGACCGTGATTCCTCTTGGCTCTAGGAATCACATTAGGATGGCCATAATCATCGCTTTTTATCGTTTGTGCATGTTTTCTGTGGGATATAGCATGTATATGATATGTACTATGTATTGTGGTGATTGGATATGTATATGTATATAAAACCAAATCCCTCATTAAAATATTAAGTTTTAGATGCCTTCCAAATGCGACACACGTGAAAAGCTTGTTCGACCAAGTGTGGGCACGCCCTAGCATGGTGCACCGTCTACCTCGTGGAAGCATGAAGGATGAATGTGTGGGTCTGCCCTAGCAGGGTGCATGTTCATCGTGTTTGCTTTGGGTCGTACTTAACAAGGTGACCTAGATAGGATCTAGCGCCTTGAGGCATGGAGATGATCATTGCAAGGAGTTGTATATGACATCTTATCAAGAGTTGCATATGATGCAATTGGCAAAAGTTGCCTACCTGAGAGATCTATGTTGTGGGTGACAACCCAAGCTGGTCCATGACTTAGAGGATTTCAGGATCTTGCCCACTAGAAGGTTGTACGCTGCAATCTTCCGAATTGATGGTGAGGGCTATCAATTTGAACTAAAATAGTGGGAGCGATAATTAATTAAAGGCCTAATTATATCGTCAAACTTTTCAAATCAATCAAACAAGTCAAAAAGAGTTTTGAACTAAAATTGCATATATTTCCTTTTGTTAAAATAAATGGTTAATTAACAAATCACTTTATTTGCGATCGGTCTTTGAGATCAACAAATTAAATGGGAATAATTCCACGACTGGTTAGGATGATGATGAGAAGTGTTCTCAATCAAAGAGCAGAAGCTCTAAGTCCTAGTTATACCAGAACCAGATGAACTCGATCCCACCACATCAATGGCTGAAAGTATGTATATGGAAGCGTACTGAGAAAGACATTGATGAGGACTGCTTGACGTTGTGTTCTCTGAACTGTGAGTTGCAGAGACAACATGAGACATATGATGTCTCCAAGACACTATCCAAGTATGTCATGACAGAAGGAGATCCAGTAAGGGATTCACACACTCAATGTGATTGGGTATGTGGAAAAACCTGACTAAGAAGGATTCCCTCTGAGCCAAGAGTTGGCTATTGGTATGATACTGCAAATGTTGCGAGGATCATACAATTCATGATAAGCTACAACATGAACAACTTTGACAAGCGTTGACAGAGTTGTTGGACATGTTGAGGATAGTAGAGGCAAAGATGAAGAAAGACAAACCACAGTCTTTGATATGATCAAAGAAAAGGTAATCTTAAGGGTAAGGACAAGGGCAAAGATAAGAAGTGTTCTGATGCTAGCCAGAAATCCAAGTCGTCTTCAGCCTCAAGGCACATGGGGAAAGGGTGTATGAGGGATTGCCCTCTATATCTGGAAGAACAAAAGAAGATGAAGGAGGGGATGGAGATCTCCACCTAAGGTATCATGAAATGAACCTCTTCTTTATCTGAGGTATATGATACCAAGATATGGATATGTCATATATGATATGCAATATCCACGAAGAAGTGATGGCCTTTGTGAAAGGACCAAGAAAGAAATATCCATCAATGGAGCAAGTGTTTTTGCCATAGATAGGAGTATCTTTCAGTTTATTTCAGCCTAAAGGGCACGAAATAGAGTTGAGAACTGCTATTTCATATATTGCCAATAGATAGAAACACTTTATTATTGCATATTGTATGACAATGATGGCAATTAATAAAGTTGATGTTTCAATCTTAAAGATATGATCTTTGTGGCGATGCCTTGTTTATCTTGTGATACATGGTATGCATAAGATAAAATGATACCTAAAGTTATTGATAACTCAAACAATCAAATTAGCATCAATCATGAGAAATTCATTTCTAGTTTCCATATGATGGATAAATCTAGACTCTTTAGCTTAGAGAACTAGTAAGAGACATGAATCTCTTGTACATGATTAATCAATCTTCACTAATGGTAGTGGGAGAATGATTGTCCTATTAGGTATAATACATGTGATGTATTTACATACCTATTGGAGCGAATGCTAATACTTCAAATGGTGTTTAGAGAAATACCAATATGAATATCTTGAAGTGTTCAAGATTATCATAGATGAAGTACAAATTTGGTAAAGTATTAATTTTGGATGAGATCAAAGAATGAAATACTTGGACCAAATGTTTGAGATCCTTATGACTGATTATGATAGTGTATCATAATGAACTCATGATTAAGGCATGGTGATGTCTAAATCAAGAAGGAATCATACTCTAAGGAGTTAGAGAATGATTATCGAATAACTGAATTCTTCTTAATAAAAGAATACCCCACACTAATAAAGGACATTAAAGTGTTCAGTATGCACAGATTCAATGGGAGAAAACTTGTTCATGTTACATGAAGTTAGTATCCCAAGGCCAAGTGTCCGATTCTTATGAAGAATGGGAACACTAAGAATAGATATGGATCTATCATGTATGTAATCATCCCATTGTCTTGCATGTAAGACATGGCAAGAATAAAATGCATTCATCATCTTGTATGTAGGACATGGCAATATGATGTGCTCATCTTGATAACTCGTATGTGGGACATGACGAGTGGATGTCTGTCTACTTCCAGTAAGGGTTACTGGAATACCATAAGAACTTGATAAGTACTTGTGAAGTACTAGTTCTATGGAGATAAGGAAGAGTTCGATGTAACGAGTTACATTGATGCGAACTTCCAAAAGGACAGAAAATTGATTGCAAAATATACATAGGATGTATAAAAGTGAAAGTTTGTTGATTATTGGAAATGTTCCAATAAAACCATTTAAAAGGAAATGCCGAGTATCCGTGTGTTAGAGAACATCAATGGATACTATATGGATCTAGAAGTTCATGAGATGAACTTATAGATATTCCGGTCATTGATGACAAGTCTGGAATCCTTGATCATGCAATGTGGCTAAAGGTTAGCAAAGGAATACTAGATCGCATATTACGGCAACTCCATCTCATACGTGTGACGTACAACGAAGAGATGAGAGACATGCAATTTATATAGACTTTGGCAAGGTGTTGCCATTACTCACTATGTTGGAACTAGAGCAGAGTGACATGTGGGACATGTTTGAAGATCACTATGAATATGATTCAAGGGTGATTGGCTCGCAGTGCAAGTGGGAGTCTGTTGGTATGTATGCCCTGAGAGCCAATCATGGGATGATTGGTGGGATACATAAGATTGATTTGATAAACATCAAAGGCAAGCTTCCAATTCTTTCTGGTTCAGTCATATGAGATAGTGATAGAACAGATTGAATGTCTAGAGAATGACAGTACTCAATGATGTATGCTTTCAGGTTAAGGACCTGAACAATGAGATCATACGGATGCTAAGAGTTTGTACATTCTTGTTATGTCCCTAGTCGGATGTCATTGTGGAAGGTAGATAGACAGCAATGACACACAAGACTAGATTGTGGTGTTGGTTGATGACAGAATCTCATTAGTCATGATATAGAGATATCAAACCAAACACATAGGTACTTGTTAGAGAACAAGGTACCGGACAGACCCACCATGAGTTTGACACATGGAACCATGAGATGGTAGTCACAGTCAGTACTCACAGTGATGGTGGTGAGTGTGATTCTTAGACCTGAAATCACTGCACTCAACACATGTCGTTGGGCACACTTTGACATCATCAAACGCAGTCCTGAAACATGGGTTGTTATAAAGGTGATGATTGGGTGGCTTTGACACATGGGGCTTTTGAGGGGTGAGTGATAGATATGGGATTTGTCCCTCCTAAGGGAGTTTGATATCCAAGGCCACTTGATGAGTAGGATTGAGATAGGCGTGCGCATGCATGTGTGAATCAGTATGTGATATTGATGTCATACATATCTCCTTCAATCTACTCTGAGATCAAGAAAGTGAATGAACGTTGACAGGATGACTATTCCATGCCTTGAGTTCATTCGGGATATCAGTAACAAAGGAATTATTCATTCACTGTAACACCATTCACGGATTGTAGGATGAAAGTTGCTCTCCAACTTTCTACTTTCACTTGGGTAGCACTGATGTGTGACTAGGCACCGCTCTTTGCTTGTGAAGTCATAAGTGTTATGGACTTTCACTACCAACGTGAAATGGACCTGCAGGGTCACACACATAGGATTTAACCTGGAAGAGGAGTTTTGTCCACAAGCAACGTTTAGATTGATTACTAAAGGAGTTTAGTAGTTCAATTAAACACTCAATCAGTCGATAGCTCAATATCATATGGTTCAAGGTGTTGGACACATTGATTGGAGTATCAGATTGATTGAAATCGCAATTGACTGATTTTGCCCAACCTGTGCTCCCAACCGATCGGCTCATGTGCTAAACCGGTCGGCTGAGGTGCTGAACCGGTCGGCTGGAGTGTCCAGGCCGATCGGCTCATGCCAGGTTGAAATGACCGGTTCAAGAGTTGAACCGATCGACTCAACTGGTGCAACCGACCAGTTGGGAAAGTCATGTCGGCAAGAATTTTCCTTTGGTTTCAAATTGCCCAATTCGATTGGGAATAACATTGGTATACGATACCAATTGAGAACGAAACAAAGAAAGTCTTTTTGAGCCGGATTAGGACCATGAACCGATCGGTTCAGGGCACCAACCGATCGGTTGGAGTGCCCCAAACGATCGGCTCAGGTCCAACCGATCGGCTCAATGGCCGAACCGATCGGTTCAGTTGTGAACCGATCATTTCAAGTTGCGAACCGGTTGCTTTTTGTGGAAAATTCTTGAACCCTTCTACTCCTGCTTTAGTCCCATATTGCCGGGCACAGAGAACCCTGTCCCATGACCCGCCTATATATATAGGGGTATTGTGGGCTTCTCAAAGTACAACTCAATGCAAGCCGGTTGCTTTGCGAAGTTGTCGTTCTCTCTGGTTTTGGTAACCGTGAGAGATCCCGAGCAAGTGCTTCCCGCAAAAGGGAGGTGCAGTAAGGGAAGGACAACTACAGTTGCAACTGGTAGCAGGAGAGTGTGTTGGCGACTAGTACGTCAACAGGAGGGTGCGACTCCTTCCACTTCCTTGTGGGACAAGGAGAGTGGATTTCCAGGTGGTCCGTGTGGACTACTACAGAGGCGGGAGGACACTGCCGCTCAGGAGGACAACTGTCATCCGACAGTCTGGTAGGAGGAGGAGTCGTCAGTCCCGGTGCGACCAGGAGCTGCACAGACACCGTCCAAGACCGGAGTTGAAGACCGCGCATTGCACGAGGTATTGTCGCCGAGCAAGCCTCGGGACAAGGTATGATTCCACAAACCATCCTTTCCTATTATATAGACGTTGACGCGTTTCCTCGGTATGGGTTGGGGAGAAAATTTTTGTTTCCGCTGCCTTCTCTGTCTCCCCTAAAACCCAACATCAACATCTCTATTCGGGTAATTAAGCTTGAAATGCCCGACTTGACCACAAAGATGACATGACTTGTCCTCAAACCGTGGCCTAGCTGGCCCTGTCACTACCACAGAAGTTGAACTATGTGCCTTAGACGATGAAGAAACATAACCTCTTCCCTTACTCAGAGACCACTGAGATGGTACACCAACGCTTCTTATTGCTGATGGTGCTGAAAACCTGGGCTTCTTAAAGCCACCAAACCTTCGTCCTTGAAACTGAGCAGGTCTTTTAAGAGACATAGACTCTCTCTTCTCCTGTACTGTCCTCTCGATCCGTCGAACAAATTCCACGAACGTAGCAAACCGCTCTCGGTTCTTCAACGCAGACACCGGGGTTGTCAACTCAGCACTCAAACCCTTCTCGAAATGTCTGATCCGTTCCTCGTCTGTTGCCGCCATGTGAGGACAGAACCTCAACAGATCCATAAACTTGGCTTCATACTCGGTAATATTCATCGTTCCTTGCCTCAGATTCTCGAACTGACTCACCTTCTCATCCAGGTACGTCTT
Source organism: Alisma plantago-aquatica (assembly GCA_963693085.1). Taxonomy (NCBI): domain Eukaryota; kingdom Viridiplantae; phylum Streptophyta; class Magnoliopsida; order Alismatales; family Alismataceae; genus Alisma; species Alisma plantago-aquatica. The sequence continues at coordinate 874,317,295 of OY856410.1, forward strand.
CGGAAAGTATCTGGTGATGAACTCACGTCGAAACACTTCCCAACAGATCACCTCACCAGGCTGCTTCTCTTCCTCAATGGTCCACCAGTGACCAGCACTACCTTTCAGAAGGTAGACAACATGCTTTACCTTGTCTGCTTCAGGGATGTCAAGGATCCGGAAAGCCTTCTCGAGACTTGTCAGCCACAGATCTGCATCCGTTGGATCAGCCGTTCCAGCATAATCCGAAGCTCCAACTCGGCGAAGTCGCTCAAAGGTCTTCCCAATACTCGATGCTTCTCCATGGGGAACCTGTGCTAGCGGGGGAGGCACTGGTAATCGCTCAACCATGAGATTCATCGTAGCCATTAACTGCCCCATAAGCTGTTGGTAAGCAGGATGTTCAAGTATGGCTGGGTTAAATTGGGGGACCTCAGGCACCCGATCTTCATGTGCCTGTCCATCTGCTCCATCAACCGATGCAACATCACTGTACTCAACAGAGTGTTCTTCATGGTTTCCAGACATCTTAACTTTTCTTCCGCTGAGGGCAGAAGATATTGTAAGAAAACCTGGAAGACTTCATAAGAACAACTCAACCTAGTCCTAAATCCCTGTAGACTCATTGAACCTAAGGCTCTAATACCAAAACTTGTGGCAACACATCCCATTATCATATAGATAACAAGGTGTTACGTGAAAACATGCGGAAATCACCATAACCACAGATTATGAAAATACGGGTTAATTAAAACCGATTGCGAAAAACTGATAAACTGTGAAACTATTACCTTCCAGTCCTCATCCTGCACAGAAACATGTCATATATATATGCATTCACAAGATCTGATACGTGTCCACATGTCAGAAATAGCTGTTCAACCATCACATGAGTTCACCACCTGTTCATATACAGAAAAGGCCCACATCCGGCCAACCGCAGGATATACAAACATCATCGATCGGTCATCGTGAAACAATGTCAAAACACTGCCAAGGACCTGAGAGTACAGGGATGACTCTAGACTCTACTACAAAACATCCAAAACAGCAGCATATCCATCGCTTTCCTTCTACTGCTCGTCAAGCTGCTCGGCCGCAACACCACGACCACGACCACGTCTACCTCGACCACCTAAAAAGGGGTTAAACCAGCGGGGTGAGACAATTGAACAATTGTCCCAGCGGGAAACATAACTCCCCACCGCAACTACAGAACCTCAACAAGATATACTATAACAGCAGATATCTAATAACAGGTATAACAAGAGCAGTCTATATAAAACAAATTATTCTTACCGACAAGCTTACCCGCTATACAAACACGTATAACCAGATCTATCTCAAGGAATATGATTAGTAAGATAAGATGTATCCCTATGTAACATGATTATCAGAACAAGATATAATGTCACATAACATGCTTAACAAGATCAGACATATTATCACATAACCTGCAACATATAATGAAGATATTACACAAATAAGGCCTCAACCAATGTTTCGTGTTTATCCTAAGCAATAAGTACTAAACAGCTGTATTACGTATTATTGTGCCCTGAGGATTTGAACCGTACCGTTCAAATCCAACCTTCAGTTACGAAACCCAAGTCGGTGCCATACAAGGTCAATGGAAGAGTCGGGCTCCACGACCTCCCACCTCGTGGTCAGCACACGAGTACAACACAAGCAGGACCGCAGTCTCATGCTGAAGTGGTCTAAGCCACAGGGTCAGCTCCATAGGCTACCCTCACTCTAGCCCGCCTTGGTACAGGTCTCGGCGCTAGTAAAACTGAGCCACGGGCCTGTTCACCGTGCTCTGATCCATGAGCGCATTCATGCTCACACATCACATATCCTGAGCCATGGGCCTGTTCACCATGCTCTATATACATATATGAGTCTGTAAATGAAGTTACACTCTTACCTCCTCATTTTCAGGCTAGGAGCAACCTACACATATTCAACAATATGCGCTTCCAGGTTAACCCGTAGGAGAACCTGTTTCACCATCACCAAGTCCTGACGATGATGGATCTATGGCCAGGGCAAACTACATGATATGATTTCACTGTGATTAATTAGTATCTATTAGATGGATTGCAGGATTCAACCAAGTTGTATAACATGCAAGATATAATAGAAAATAAAGAACATTATATTATTATTGAAACCTCATCAACCTGATCCATCACAAGGATCCAGCATCACATGTTACCACTTGACCTCTTGCCAACCATCCAGATCCATATCAAGGATCATCACATACCATAGGATATCAATCCTTCATCATGTACTGTCACTGCCTCTCAAGGCTCACATCATCATCATGGGACCAACACATTACATATATAATCTCATAGAACAAATATCAAGGTAATGTTACTCATCACATATGTCACATAGCCCTTTCATGGCTACACATCACCTACATGGTTAGGATACACAATAACCATAGATTCAACATAAGGAATATGCTAACTATCATGAGCTATCATTCAAGATAACCTATTTATCAATATTACACTATTTGATGATCAAGCTTGTTAAGCACATCATACCATAATCATGCCTACCCTTATCTCAGGATTATACAAACAATCAAGGTATTCACTTTATATAACAATTATGTTGAGTATACAAAGCAACTACTATTGTTACCAAAATCATTACTGTTACCATCCACTATCATATTTCATATCTTTGTCATTAAGCAACCATCAATGCAACTACCGTTTATCATTATCATTAATAAGTAAGCATAAGACTCATATGAATATCATGTCATTACTACTCTTGATACCATTATTACTATTATCAGCATCATCATCTACTATTATCTTCATTGCTATGTCATTAAGCAAACTATTAATGTAACTGCCACTTAGCCACATTATTCCAATCATTATCATTATTATTACTTTCTCTTACTTAGCAAGGCATCACATTCATCAACACAACTAACATCACCAACACTATTGACATCTTAGTTATCAACAACATTATCATCATGACTATCATTAATACTACCATGTCATTATTATTGTTACTAAGCAAGGTATTACTACCGAGATTTGGTTATGCATAAGCGTCTACTGTCATGATACTTGGGACCGTCACCAAAGGACCTAACTGCCCTCACCTAAGACCTCACAACCCTCACTATAGCTAACTTGCTTGGCTAGGCATGGGAAGGCAGCAACGCTGCGTTGCACCCAGTGCCCAGCCCGCAACGCCCCGTTACTAGAAGAAGTGTCGCGCACCAGGGAGTGTCGCGCGATACACCCCATCGGGCAACGCCCGTCACAGCCAACACCTGACGCCCGATAACCAAGGGGTAACACCCATCTAACAACTCCACAACAGCCAGGAGAGAGAAGGAGAGAGAGAAGGAAAGGAGAGAGGGAAGTACTCCTGATATCGTGCAACCACTCTCAAGGCCTAACGGCCAACACTCATCCAAACTAGAGGCGTGATGCCCGTCACAGCCCCACTCACTGTCGCGCGTCACAGCCTAGGCCTATCGGCCGACACACCAAGATGCAACACCCATCAGGGCTATCGGCCGTTACACTTAGTTGCATGTCGTGCAACCCAAACCAAACCATCCAAACAAGCCCTGCCGTCCACCACAAGAACAAAGGCCTATCGTCCAAGAGAAGGACAAGAACATAGCTCAACAAGGTATACAAACATATCGGCCAACCGAAGCTTACCTCACCCTATCGCCCAACACATGGGCAGGGTATCGGCCAACCTCAAGGACATCGTCCAACACATCCACAACAAAGGGATATCGCCCAACCCTAGGTCACCATCAACCTCCATCTCAAGGGAACCCAAACCCTAGATCACTAGAAACCCTAAACCCTAAGGGTATGTCGGCCACCAAAGGAAACTCAACCAAGGTACAAAACTAAGGAACTAAGCTAACTATTATCATGTAACAAGGTTATTGCTAGAGGTAAAGGAATTAGGGTTAGAAGTTATGCAACCCACCTTAAGCTCCAAGCTCCAAGGTACTCCAAGGTCCAAATCTATCGTCCACCAAGCTCCTCTAGGAAGGTGTATCGGCCACCACAAGCAAGATGGAGAGGGATATCGTGCACTCAAGGTGGAGGAGAGACTAAAAGATCAAAGGAGACCAAGGCAAGGAGAAGAGCTACCTATATAGGAAGAAGGGGAGGAGAAACCAAGGTACAACCATGCCAAGTGTCGTCCACCCAAGGGACACTTGTCCTAGGGTTCAAGCCAACACTCTAGCACACCAAGAGACACTTGTTCAAGCTAGGCACCAAGTGTCACCAACCAAGGCCAAGTCACATGGGCGACACAAGCAACAACTCCTGTTGGGCGACACAAACAAGCTACTGGGCGACACACCATGGTGTTGGATGACACAAGACCACCCTAGGTCGACACAAACTCACCTTGGACGACACAAGGCAAGCCATGGCCGACACAAGGCTTAAACAAGCCCAAACAACACATCTCAAGGCCCAAACAAGCTCAACTCAGGCCCAAAGAGCACAAACAACAAGCCCAAGCCTTCCTCTCAACCCTAGAGGAAGCAAAGAGAGGGAAACATCCCACAAGATGGCAAACTTGCACACAAAACCCTAGACTTGGGTTATTTGCAAGTAGCCCCTCGAACTCTCAACAAGGCACAACAAAAACCCTAATCACCACTCAAAGGTGATTAGCAAGCATCAAACCACTAAGGTTAAGCAAAACAAATAGGGTAAACCCTAAACGCAGGTCAGGGTCCTTACAAGCACCTTATGTGCAATTGAGGGAATAGAAAGCATCTATGAACTTCCTTCATTCTTTTTGCATTGTTGGTTTTCCGTGAAGGACCCCTGAGCGTCATGTCCTATGAACCAGTTAGTCATCCCTCACCGGAGCTTTCCGCCAAGGCATCTTGAGGGGCTCTTTACCTCAGAAAGGCTTCACGCATGGTCTATGGACCTCAAGGAATGTTTTCTTGTGCACAACTTTGTCTTCATTGTCCTTGAACTTGCCTTTTAGTCACAAATTTCACCCCCTATTTTGTCTTGTGTTTCGTCCAACTAGTGCACGACTGACCTTCTTTCTTCATACGATGGGTACATCACCTTCGGTTTTGCCTTTAGACTCTGCTCGTCTAGTTTCTAATATATCCACGAGGGTTTTCCCTGAAGTTGTTCCATCCATCATGACATAAGGGCTGGTCGGAACTAGACTCCTATTCCGGTGCACCCTCCTCCCTCAACCCTGAGCCTTGTGCTTCAGATCGATGGCAGAAAGTCAACTGAGACCTAAGCAGTGTAGGAGAAGTTTCATCTCTCACACGGATCGAAGACATAGAGCTCCACTCAAGGTGCTCATGCCATGGCCTAGGGAGGAACAAACTAGGTCAACGAATGACCACAGTGCCCATGGCCATTGTATCAGACAATCGATATCGCATGGGCCTTTTTGCCCTTTAACCCATGTTTTTGATTAATCAACCACGAGAGTTGTTTTATGACTTGATGATGAGTATGCCCCCACAATTTTAATTATATCTAACTCACACCTAAGGCTTTCTGGTAATTCCAAGTTTTATTTACATTGGATTAATCACTGATTCAAATCGATGTCACACTAAGGTTTCTTGATTTCTGATTGGTCCAGAGTGCAAAATTCATAACTTTTGCATACGACCTCAGAAAAATATAAATAACTATGTTTTGGAAAGCTCTCTAGATTTACTATCGATTGGTTTTGTTTTATAATGCTGATTTCCACTTCCAAATGCTTCAATTATTCCATGAATGAGATTAGGGTTTCATGAATATGGATATAAGTACATGATATGGTTTTAATAAAATTACAGGTTTGTAAAGGCTCAATAAAGTCAAGTGACATGACCCTAAGGTGGTTTGCCATAGGTAAGCAGGCCATGCCTATTTGGTACAAGTAGTTTGGTTGTTTATTTATGATTATGCACTTTAGTATGCTTCATGACTTATGAATGCTTTTCCAAAGAATACATCATGTATACTTATCATTGTCTGATTGGTTGATTATTTATAGTATATGTTAGAACCCTTAGTATGATTATTGATTATGAATTAAGATCTAATGAATCATGTTCAAGAAGGGGAAACCCTATTATGATTATGAGGGGAGAAATCCCATCATGTTAAAGTTCAAAGATCATGTTAATGTCATGTTAATGATCAAGTTAAATGGAATTGAATTAGTTTTTATATGCTCCCGAATCATGGACCTCAAAAGGGTCATCAAGGTCTTTCCTAGCAATCATGTACTCCTTAGGGGGAGTTATAGAGGGATGCATATACTAACTGTTCAATTATTCATGTAATTTATGAATCACAAATGCTTAAAGAAAATTCATGTTCAAGTTATTTCATGTCATGTCAAATTATATTTAATTTTATGTCATATAAAGTGCCAAATACTGCTTACTGATGTGATGTTTGTTTTTGCATGGCCGGGGATAAGATGTCCACAGGACTTGGAGAAATTGAAGGACAAAAAGGGAAATAAAGACTAGGAGATCTTCAAACTTTGCCTAGTGGGGTGCCATTTACCTAGATGATCTGAATGTCATGTATATCATGTTTAGTCATGTCACCAAATAAATTATATCTCATAGATGTTTATGATGTAGTTTCATTTTACCAAAAACTATGTATGAATCATTTTATATCAATGCAAGTGTTTCATTTACTTTTATTGCATGATTGGCATACTGTGACACCCCGATTGATTAAGAATGCTTCCGCTCATGTGGTATGAAAATTGGGGTGTTACAACTTCTTTCTCCCACTGATTCTTTTGGAATTCAGTTATCCTTATAACAAACACTTTGTTATTTGGATGAGATTAGTATTCAACTAACATTATGTGAATGAAGCTTTTCTAAGAAACTATCTTTATTATATTAGCTTTCAATCTTAACCACTAAAAGACATATTGGAACATTTCCAATTTCATATCTCATATGGTGTCTTTATGGTATATTCATTAGTGTTTAAGCATGTTCTTTAGAAGATTTCTAGAAGACCAGTTATTTGATGATACATGCTCTAACTACTAAGAGTAATGTTCTTTCCTTGATTTAGGCATCACTATGTCTTAATCATGAGTTCTCTATGATACACTATCACTGTTACTCATATAGGTCCTCAAGCATTTTGGTTTGACTATCCCATGCATTGACCATATCAAGGCATTAATACTTTTTACCAAGTTTGTACTTCATTTATGATGTTCTTGAACACTTCAAGATATTCATATTGGTATTTCAATAAATACCATTAGTGAAGTATTAACATTTATTCCAATAGGTATGTATATACATCAATATGTATCAATCCTTATGGAGTAGTTAGTCTCCCACTACATCTAGTGAATATTGACTTGTCATCATTTACAATAAACAAGATATTCATGTCTCTTCATGGTTCACAACCAAAAGAGTCTAGTTTATCCATAAGTCTGGTATCTAAAAATGAATTTCTTATTCAATGTATGATGATAATGCTAATGATTTACTTGAGTCATCAATAACCTTTAGGTATTATTATGTTCTATCTCATGCATACCAAGTACTATAAGATAAAAAAAATCATTGCCACAAAAGATCACATCTTTGAAATTGAAACATGTAATTTTATTGATAGACATCCTTGTCATTACAAGATGTGGAAATAAAATCGTTTCTATGGCAATATGAAATAGCAGTTCATAACTCTATTACATGCCCATTGCGCTGAAAATAAACTAAAGATACTACTATCTATGGCAGCAACACTTGCTCCATTCTTGATTAGTGTTCCTTCTGGGTCCTTTCATAAATGCCTTCACTTCCTTTTAGATCATGCACATCATATGTGTTAGATCAATCTATTGGTATCATATACCTTAGATGAAGAATTATTTTAAGTTTATTTCATAATACCTGAGGTGGAATTATCCATTCCATCCTTCTTCTTCTTCTTTAGTTCCTCTATGTAGAGAGGGAAATTTCTTCTCCAATGTCCTGGTTCATGACAATGGTGACATTTGCCTCCATTGTTCACCCCTTCCTTGGCTTTGAGTGTCAAAGAAGACTTGGGCTATTGATTAGCTTTAGAACTCTTCTTAGCTTTGCCCTTGCCTTTAGACTTTCCCTTCTTTCTGCTGATCATCATTACAGATTTGGGCTTGTGTTTCTTCATTTGTGACTCAACTGTCCTCAACATGCCCAACAACTCTATCAGTGGCCTGTCAAAGTTGTTCATGTTGTAGTTCATCACAAACTGACTATAGGATTTTGGAAACGATTACAATATCACATAAGTAGCCAACTCTTGGCTCAATGGAAATCTCAGTCTTGTCAGGTTCTCTACATACCCAATCATCTTGAGTGTGTGAGGACCAACTGAATCTCCTTGTGTCATGACACACTTAACAGTGCCTTGGAGACATCATATCTCTCCTACCTTGCATGGTCTTGATACATGTCTTTGAGGTGTTGAACCATTTCAACGACCTCCATGTTCTCATGTTGTCTTTGCAACTCATAGTTCATGGAGCACAACACCAGGCATTGTACGTCAATGGCATCATTAATATGCTTCTTGTAAGCATCCCTTTCTGCCTTTGGTGTGGTGGGAGCTGGTTTCTATGGATCTGGCGTATCAATGACTTAGAGCTTTTGCTCTTGTGTGAGAACAATTCTCAACATCCTATGCCAGTCATGGAAGTTGTTCCCATTCAACTTGTCCTTCTCAAGGACCGATCGTAATGAAAATTGATTGTTGTTTGAAGCCATTTATTCTACAAAAGGAAATATGCAATTTTTAGTCCAAAAATATTTTGACTTTTATTTGATAAAAATTGACGATATTAATTAGGTCTTTATATTATTATCACTCTCACTATATTGATCAGATTGATAACCCTCAAGTATCAATTCAAAATAATGCAGCGAACAATCCTCTAGCGAGCAAGATCTTGTCTTCCTCTCAGTTATGAGCCAGCGATGGCCGGTCACCCACAACTCAGATTTTTTAGGTAGGCAACATTTGCCAATTGCATCATATGCAACTCTTGATAGATGTCATGTACAACTCTTTTCCATGTCCATCTTATGCCCCAAGGTGCTTGATCCGATCAAGGTCACCAATTTAAGTCCAACCCAAAAGCCAATACAATGAATATGCACCCTACGAAGGAAAACCTACATATTCACCATCACACTTCCACAAGATAGATAGTGCACCATGTGAAGGCATGCCCACACTTAGTCGATCAAGATTTTCATGTGTGTTGCTTTTGGAAGGCATCTTCAACTTAATATTTTAGTTTGAGGGGTTTTAACATGCTTATATATGCATATAAGTATCCAATTACCACATATATAATACATATCATATACATACTATATCCACAAATGAGAAACAAGCAATAATAATAAAGTGATGATTATGGCCATTCTATTGTATTCCTTGGAGCCACAAGGAGCTACAGTCATCTAAGGTCTACAACACTTGTAACCTATCATTGATGAACACCTATGCTTGCCAATCCGGGTTGACTGGTTCAACCCTTGGACCGGTCGACTCGCCTCTTGGCCAGTTGGTTGGTGTCCTACAGACAGTCGTCTGGCTCCTCCATATGGTCAACTTGTCCGGTCGTCTAGCTCCTCATTGGTCCACAAACTATGCCTCAGTTGGTCGTCTCAGTCCATCAAGCGTCATCTTCAGTCTTCATCATAATAGGATATAAAATAATCTTACTTTTCCATTATTTTTGTGAATCCTTGAGTTATATTCAAGGGGAGCAAAGATAGAAGAGAATCTCGAGTTATCTCGAGTTACATTAGAGTGGAAGAAGAAGGCTTGGTATGCAGACCAAGATGCACACAACCATATCCAACCATACACATGTATATAGGGTTTATTGGCCATAACCATGTTGTACATCCACCATCAAAACCATTTTAGGGGACGCGTATCGATTGCATATACCATATCGTATTTGTATATCTTAGTTTGGGATCATGTGGTATTGATCAGATTAGTTATCATTAGTCATTTAGATATTCACATCGCATGCAATAAATAAAAGATGTTTAAAACCAAAAACCGATCATATCGATTATCCCACTATTGGGATTTATAGGTGGTCGTCTAGGTAGTGGAAACAAAAATTTAACTAGACCACAAACCCCAAGCCAGCTGATCGTGTCAATACCATATGCAATGAGAAGGATGGTTTAGCGAGTTAAACATGGTCTTGAGGCTTGCTCAACGACTATACCTCACAGCTAGTGCGGTCTTAAACCACCTTTCTTTGATGACATATGTGCAGCTCCTGGTTTGGCTCGGACTGCGGTTGACCATCATCCTCCTAGCGGCAGAAGTCTCCCACCTCTATAGTAAGTCCACACGGACCATCGGGAACTCTAGTCATCCTCTGGGACAAGACTAGAAGGAGTCGTCCCTTTCTGCTGATGTAGTAGTCACTGAAACACTCTCCTCGACAACAAGTTGCTTTTCTACATTTGTCTTTCCCTCACTGTTCCTCCCTAGATGGGTAGAGCTTGCTTGGGCGCTCTCAGTTACTAGAACTAGAGAGGACAATAACTTTGCAGAGCAACTATTTCTCAGAATGACTTCTGAGATCTTGTCTCTCTGATGTGTGTCTGGAGAAGCCCCTTGTGCCCCTCTATTTATATTAGACGGTAGGGTCAGGGTTCCCAATTGAGTTGGGAGTAGAAGGGTCCAGAGAGTCCACAAACTGTTCACACATTGGTAGGCGAACCGATCAGTTGGCAACCGAATCGGTCATTTAGCACTGTGAGCTGGTCGGCTCACACAGTGAATGGGTCGGTTCACTTGCCAAACTAGCCTCCGATTGAATTTCCTATTTCATCCCAAATTAATCCAAAGATTCTTTTCTTGTCCCAGAAGAATTGGAATTTGCAAAACGAGAAACATTCTCACGAATCGGGCAACCCAACACTTGCTCATTTTAGCTACATGAGCCGATCGGTTCACTTGAGTGAACCAGTCATCTCACTGGCCATGAGCCAATTGGTTCACCCAGTAAACTAGTCAGTTGGTGGTCTAGGTTGTGCATAAATCTGTCAATGCAATCTCAACCAATCTGACACTCTAATCAGTTGGTTCAACATTTGAACTTGATGATTTTTATCAAGTCTAATGATTGAATGTTTAATCGAATACATGAACACTTTAGTAATCAATCTAAATGACATTTATGGATAAACTCCTATTCCAAGTTAAGTCATATGTGTGTGACCCTATAGGTCCAATTTCACATTGGTAGTGAATGTCCATAACAACCTTATGACATCACAAGCAAAGAGGGGTACCTAGTCGCACATCAATGCTACCCAAGTGAAATGGGAAGTTGGAGAACAACCTTAAACCTACAGTCATGTGATTGGTGTTATAGTAAATGTATAATTCATTTGTCACTAATATCTTGAATGAACTCAAGGCATGGAGATGTCATCCTATCAACGTTCAATCATGTTCCTTGATCTGAAGAAAATACTCTTTGAGATATCTTGTGAACTCAATATAATATATTGATTCACATGAGCATGCACATGCTATTCCCAGTCTTACTTTTCAAGTGGCCAAGATATCATACTCATTTAAGAGGGACAAATCCCATATCTATCACTCGCAGTCAAAAGCCCCGTTTGTCAAAGTCACCCAATCATCACCGTTATAACAACCCATGTTTCAGGAATGCATTTGATGATGTCAAAGTGTACCCAATCACATGTGTTGAGTGCAATGATTTCATGTTTAAGAATCACAATCACCACCATCTCTGTGAGAGATGATTTTGACTACCATGTCATGGTTCCATGTGTCACTCTCACGATGGGTCTGTCCTATACATTGTTCTCTAACAAGTATCTATGTGCTTGGTTTGATATAACATATCATGACTAATGAGATTCAATCATCAACCAACACACACTCTATTCTTGATGTGCCATTGTTGTCATCAACCTTCCACAATGGCAACTGACTAGGGACATATCAAGAATGTACATACTCTTAGCATTTGTATGATCTCATTTGTCCAAGTCAAATACTTGATGACATATGTCTTTGAGTATACTATCATTCTTTAGACATTCATTTTGGTTCATCATTATCTCATAATTGTTTGAAGTATAATGAATTGGAAGCTTGGCTTTTGGTGTTTTTATCAAATCAATTATATGCCAATCCAATCATCATATGATTTGTTGTCAAAGCATACATACCGACATGTCTATTATATGCCTATCCAATCATCAAATGATTGGTTGTTAGGGCATACATATCCAATAGAAGCCACAACTTAATTGCCCTCTTATGCCAAGTTCTTGAAAGATATTCTTAGAAAGAAGAGAAGGCATGACCAAGCCAAAATAGTGATGCTATCATATATAGTCAATTCTATTTTTCAGAAAAGATTGCCAAATAAACTTGACAATCTCAGTGAATTCACTATCCCTTGCAATATTGAGGATTCAAATTTTGATAAGGGATTGGCTGATCTCGATGCTAGCATCAATTTGATTTTGGGGAAAAGCTAGATTTGGGAGATTTGAAACCAACTTAATTGATTCCGTTGGCTGATTTATCAATCAAAAATCCTAGAGGGATTGTTGAAGACATCCATGTATAGATAGGGAAGTTATTCATGTTGGGTTTTGTGGGACAGAACATGCATCGGAAACAACTTTTTTTAATCTAACCACAAACCCATAACCAATAGATTGCATCAACAACTATGAAATAGGATGGACAATTTAGTGAGATATACCTGGTCCTAAAGATTTCTTAGCGACAATGCCTCACAGCTAGTGCAGTATTCAACCACCTAGTCTTGGATGGCGTATGTGTAGCTCCTGATCTTGACCCAGACTGCGGTGGAACGTCGTCCTCCTGAGTGGAAGAAATCTCCAGTCTCTATAGATAGTCCACACAGACCACCGAGAACTCTAGTCTTCATGAAGGACAAGACTAGAAGGAGTCGCCCCCTCTATCAATGTACTAGCCACCGAAACACTCTCCCATAATCAATAGTTGTTCTGTAGTTGTCTTTCCCTCACTGTTCCTCCTTGGACGTATAGAACTTGCTTGGGATCTCTCGGTTTCCAGAACCAGAGAAGAAAACAACTTTGCATAGAAACTGATGTTCTGAATTGTGTGTTCTAAGAAGCCCCCTATACCCCTCTATTTATAGTAGAGATCACGGTTCCCAGTCTGTGTAGGAGTAGAGGGGTCCGAGTTTTACACGAACTATTCCTACTGCGGCAGGTGAACTGATCGGTTCACAACCGAACCGGTCGTCTAGCTAGGTGAGCCGATTGGTTCACCCAGTGAATCGGTCGGTTCACTTCCCAGACTTACCTCTGATTGACTTTCCTATTTTGTCTCATATTAATGAGAAGATTAATTCTTATCCCAATTGAATTGGACTTGCAAAATGGGTAACTTTTCTCACGAATCGGGAAAACCAACACCTACTCGGTTGGTCTAGGTGACCAGATTGCTTCACCAGAGTGAATCGGTCGTCTCATGACCATGAGCCAATCGGTTCACCCTGTGAGACGGTCGGTTGGTGTCCTAGTTGTGCTGAACTCAATGAATTAAGTTCTCAATCAATATGACACTCTAATCAGTCAGTTCAACACTTGAACCTGGTGATTATGAGTCAGATTGATTGAATGTTTAATTGAGCATCTGAAGACTTCCGTAATCAATCTAAAGAATCATTCATGGATAAACTCCTCTTCCAAATTAATCCAATGTGTGTAACCCTATAGGTTCCATTTCACGTTGGCAGTGAGTGTCCATAACTAACTTATGACGTCACAAGCAAAGAGTGGTGCCTAGTTGCACATCAGTGCTACCCAAGTGAAGAGAAAAGTTGGAGAACAAATTTCAACCTACAATCTGTGATTGGTGTTACAATGAATGTATAGTCCCTTTGTCACTGATATCCGAATTGAACTCGAGGCATGGACATGTCATCCTCTTCATACGTTCAATCCATGTTCCTTGATTCAGAGTAGACTGTCTGAGATATATGTAAGCTCAAAATCAAATATTGACTCACATGTGCACGACCATGCATTTTCTCAGTCTCACTCCTCAAGTGGCAACAAACTCACACTCCCTTAAGAGGGACGAATTCCATATGTATCACTCACAGTCAAGTTCCCATGTGTCAAAGTCACCCAATGATCACCATTATAACAATCCATGTTTCCGGATTGTGTTTGATGATGTCAAAGTGTACCCAATCACATGTGATTAGTGCAGTGATTTCAGGTCTATGAACCACATACACCACCAATACTATAAGAGATGATCCTGACTATCCAAGTGAGGTTTCCATGCATCACTCTTATGGTAAGTCTGTCCGATACACCGTTCTCTAACATGTATCCGTGTGCTTGGTTTGATATCACATATCATGACTAATGAGATTCTATCATCAACCAACACACATTCTAGTCTTTTGTGTTATTGATGTCTATGGTTATTTCCACACTAACAACTGACTAGGGACATAACAAGAATATATATATATATATATATATATATATATATATATATATATATATATATATATATATATTCTTAGCATCCATATGATCTCATTGTTCAGGCCCTCAACCCAAAGACATACATCATTGAATAATATCATTCTTTAGACATCTAACATGTTATATCATTATCTCAAAACATATTAAACATATAAAGGGAAATTGCCTTTATTAATATTCAAATCATTTACATGGTATACCACTACAATCATCATATGACTGGCTCTATGGGCATACATACCAATAGACTCCCACTTGCACTTAGAGCCAATCACCCATGAACCTCGATCCTTGTAATCTAGCATGACCATCATGCTTCTGTTGTGAAAGTGCCTTAGTCAAGGGATCAATAATATTGTCTTCGGTTGGTACTCTGTAACTCTTCACGCCTCCTTACTACACGATCTCTCGTATGAGATGGAAATGCCTCTATATTTTCTTGGATGGCTGATGTGATCTGGGTTCTTTAGATTGTATAATAGCTCCATTGTTGTCAAAATAAATCTCAATTGCATCACAGATGCTAGGAACCACCCGGAATTCAAACATGAACTTCTTGATCCACACAACCTCCTTTGTCACATGGGATGCAACAATATACTCAACTTTTATCATACAATCCACAACTATCTCTTGTTTGGAACTCTTCCAGCTCATAGCTCCGTTATTGAGGCATAACACAAATCCTGATTGTGATCTATATTCATCTTTATTAGTTTGGAAGCTTGCATTAGTGTAACCCTTTACTACCAACTCTTCCTCACCGCCGTAGACGAGGAACTGATCCTTAGTTCTTCTCAAGTACTTTAGGATGTTCTTCATGGCTGTCCAATGAGCATCTTTGGGATCTGAATGGTATCCGATCATCATGATGAGTGCATACGAGATATCGGGACGGGTGCACAACATTGCATACATGATGGATCTAATTCTTGATGCATATGAAATCTCACTCATGCGTTCTCTATCATCACAAGATTTGGGACATTGAGCTCTAGAAATGGGAACTCCATGCCTTATGGGTATGTTTCCTCTCTTTGAGTTCTCCATGTTGAACCTCTTCAACACTTTTTCAATGTGTGTGCTCTTAGTACAAGAAGCTTTCTAGATCTATCTCTATAGATCTTGATCCCTATAACATAGGATAGGTCTCCTAAGTCTTTCATTGAGAATGTATTTCCAAGCCATGTCTTTACCTTAAGTAAAGTAGAGATGTCGTTCCCCATCAACAGTATGTCATCTACATACATTTTGAGGAATGTAGTCATACTCCCACTAACCTTCTTGTACACACAAGGTTCATCTTCATTTTGACTAAAGCCAAACTCTTTGACTGCTTTGTCAAATCAAAGATTCTAGCTCTGAGATGCTTGCTTCAATCCATAGATTGATCGTTTTAGCTTACAAACTTTATTTGCATTCTTTGGATCTATAAAACCTTCAGGTCGTGTCACGTACACATCCTCCACAATATTCTCGTTAAGAAATACAGTTTTAACATCCATTTTCCAAATCTCATAGTCATAGTAGACTGCAATAGAAAGCATGATCCTGGTAGACTTAATCATGGCAACCATAGAAAAGGTTTCATCACAGTCAACACCTTGAACTTGTCTAAAACCCTTTGCAACCAATCTACCTTTATAAGTTTGCACATTTCCATCTATGTCGGTCTTTTTCTTGAAGACCCATCTGCAACCTATGAGATTTACACCTTCAGGTGGATCCACCAAGGTCCATACCTTGTTGGTATACATGGATTCCATCTCAGATCTCATGGCCTCAAGCCATTTCTCATAATCTGCTCCCTCAGTAGCTTCTAGATAGGTTGTTGGCTCATCATCTATGACCAACTCACCACCTTTTTGAGTCACAAGATATCCAAATCTTTCAGGCTCAAGGCCTGTCCTACTAGATCTAATTTAGGTTCCTATGTTACTTGAGGAATTTGAGATTCCACAACAACTTGTGATTCTCTATGTTCCTCTTGTACATCTGTTAGTTCAATATTTTCTTGTTGGTCTTGATCCTCTTCGAGCTCTACTTTGCTCCCACTATTTCCTTTGGAAATAAATTCCTTTTAGGAATACAACATCTTTGGCAACACACACCTTATTGTCAGATTGAGAATAAAAGTAATATCCTTTGGTTTCCAAAGGGTATCCAACAAAATAACATTTATCTAATTTGGGTCCAAGCTTTTCAGAAAACATTTTCCTGACATAAGCTTCACAACCCCAAATCTTCATAAAAGACACATTGGGACGCTTCCCATGCCACATCTCATATGTTGTCTTTTGAACCGATTTAGATGGTACACGATTAAGTGTATATGCGGAGGTTTCAAGAGCATGTCCCTAGAAGGGAGTTGGAAGATCGGAAAGCTCATCATAGATCACACCATATCTAGTAATGTGTGATTCCTTTTTTCTGATACACCATATCTAACTCTATTATCATCCCACTTGGTAGAGATAACTCATAGGTTCCTACAGTGCTGGAAGCAACTCTTGCTCCTTTAGAAACACATAGTTCAACCTCACCTTTCTCTAAAGGCCTACTTCTTTACAGATCCTTCACATTTGAACAAATGTGCGATCCACATCTCGTATCAAGTACCCATGATGAAGAAGTATTAAAGTTAATCTCAATCACATATATACCAGAAGTAGATATCTCTATCCCTTGCTTCATCTTCCCTAATTCCCTTAATCCTCTCCACATTTTGAGTGTTGAAGATTTGGACCTTAGCTTGGCCTAAGAATATTTCTCTACCTTTCCTATGTCCTTCGATTCCATTCCACTGATCATAATCATGGAACTATCCTTCTTCATTTGAGCTTTGACATTTTCCAAGATGTCGAGCAATTATGACAGCAATTTAGTCATGTTATACAAGTAGTAATACTTGATAAACATGCTATATGATTTAGGCAAAGATTGCAAAATCATATCTGTGGCCAACTTTTGACCTAACAGAATTCCTAGTTTCTCTAGATGTTCTATATGCCCAATCATATTGAGCACATGGGGTCTAACTGGATATCCTTATGTCAGTTTGCACTCAATCAACGCCTTAGAGACATTATCCCTTTCTTGCTTGTCATGCGACTCATAGTCCATACATGCTAGTATGAAATTCTTTATGTCTATAACATCATTGGCATGCTTCAAGTAAGCATATGTAAAGAGTGAGAACACCCTCTACTAAAATTTGGCACAAAATAACATCAATGTGAAGCAGCGGAATTTAAACTTGACTTTATTCAATTGTATAAAGAGTACAATACAATTTTTTCCCCAAAAGGGAGTACAACTTTATACAAATAGCAGGATCTAGGTAGAGGAAGACTTAGGCTAAAACAACATTATCTCCAAACAAAAGCAACACATATATGGGAATAGCTAAGTCCTTTATACAAGGTTGAACTTCTTATCCTTTCCTCAACCTTAGGTTCACCAAGCTTCACTGCGCTCTCTGATCCTAGCCTGGGTGGTTGGGATTACCCAACAAGAGAGAGAGAAAAGTATGTGTTAAACAAGAGAAATAAGATCAATAAAAACTACAACATTGCATAACTAAATGATTCTCAAGAGAGATAGGTAAGTAATCAAATAAGAAGAATTTCTGCCATTTAACAATAATAAAGAATTTGCATGATAATATTATGACTCAAAGTCATCTCAATGTAGGGTGAGGCACCTACCATACCTCACCAAGGGGAAAATCACATCCCTAAGGAGGGGGAATTCACATCCCTCAAATATATATAATGGGGAGAAAACCACATTCCCCAGGGGATAAAACCACATTCCCCACTATGGGTGATTTGTACTCATGTACACTACATTGTCATTTGGCCATTTAAAATACATCATGCTCTAATGAATCACCTTACAATAGTGATAATATAATTAACATTGCAACATTTCACATTTGGGAATAAAACCCAATAAAATAAGTGATGAGCCAACATTGGCATTTCAAGTTCCAACCATTTCAATAAAGAAGCCAACATAGGCATTTAGAAGAATGAAATAACATAAAGAGCCAAATAAAGACCAAGATAGTATATCAAGGCTAGCAAATAGTATGGTGGGGTTGGATAGGAGCCCAACTGAGAGTAGGTTAATTGCACATGTATATTACACATTGATTCCACATTCATCAAACATACAATTCACATGCTTAAATAGGCTTCACATACACAATATGAGTCACATACCAAATAGGTTTCACATACACAATAGGAGTCACATACCAAATAGGTTTCACATACCTTTGATTTGATTCATTACCATCTTTTTCACTGAGTTGAAGTATTCCAATCCCATTTTCCTAGTTGTAAACATTCACATGCATTAGTTACATATTTTAAGGCATTTAATATGATAAAAAGGGTAACCAAGGCAAACTTCGAAAAAGCAAAGAGAATCAAGACTCAAAAACCTCAAAATCGAATTCTACATGAAAAATCCTTTCCATTGACTATTTATTTGCATTTGTCTGGCGAAATACCAAAAATGCCCATGCGATCTGATTAAATCAATTAACATTATGGGCCTCCCAAGGTCATTCGTCGACCTGGATTCTTCCCCCTTGCGGCCATGGCCCGAACGGCCACCGGAGCTTGGACTCCAATTCCAGATCCTCCCTTCCACGCGAGAACACAGGCACTGAGGCCGGGAGCAAGCTCCTATGGATCCCGCGAACACCAGCAAACATCCAGACAGGCTTCTGCGTGCTCAGGAGCAAAGCAAACCAGCCATGGCTGGCCGGAACAGGGGAAAACAAACCCGATTTGAAACCATTGAATGCCAAAGAAAAGCACGTTGTTTAAACCACCACAGCACTCTCGGATACTTGGCGAGGTAGATGGAGGTGCCACCACGGGCGGAGGAGCACCGTGGAAGAACGAACGCTAGGCGGCCGGCGGGTTCAGAAGTTGTGTACAGGACCCACCGAACAGGGATTCCGCGAAGCAATCGAAGGACAGGAGGGGGTAGAACCACAGTGGTAGATGCTTACCTCACTTTTAATTGGACCAGAATGGTCGGAAGCACGAGCTACAGACCGAGGTCGTCGGAGGTGAAGAAAGAGGAGGACAGGGTGTTTCGGGGCGAGGAAGAAGCAATTGGTTGTAGAGGAGATGTTTATGGGGCATGAAGGTGCTGTCGGCGGCCTTATAAAGGCTCGAGAGGAGCTGAAGTTCCATCTGCAAAAACGGCCGGAGAAGGGGAAATGACAGGGACTAGGCGTTTCTAGAATTGTCCATTAAAGGAGATGAGCTATGGCTCAATATATGCGTCAGAGCGAGACGAATCCAGCGTAACCAAAGACGTGCAAAAATATGAAGAGGGAATAGAGAAAGGCAGCGAGGAGCTGGGGCGCCGCATCTGTTCAGCGGGCAGGAGGAAGGTGACGACCTCTCTGCCGTCATATCAAAGAGCGATTAAATCATGACCGTCAGATGAGCGGCTAAGTGGCACGTGACAAGACTCTAAATCGAATAATCAACGGACTATAGGCGTTACAAACATTTAAATGATGTCGATTTAATATCTAAAGTTACACTATATTAGAAACTTAATAAATGCATTTGGGGGTTGAACAAGGTCCAATTAACTTCAAATTTTAACCAAAGGTTGCTAATGACTTCTAATTTAACGCCATGTAACTATTTTTGTGTTTAATTCGTCCTTTGGCCTTCAAATAAATATACTTCTCATTAAGTGTACATTTAACACATTAAAAGAGATATAATGAAGTGAAAAGGTTATATTAATGAAATTATATATCATTATTCGAGTTAATCAACCCATATTAGTATTAATAGCAATATCCCACAACTAAAACCTATTTTCATATATTAAAATCCACTTTGGAGGAGAGAGAAACCATTAAGGTTAAAATACCCATTAATTAAGCCAAATACTCATTATTACTAATTTCTTATCCAAAAAGCCATAAACACACTAAATTAGTTTTATCCACTCATATTTTCTCATTAAAGGCCACATTGCAATATTAGTCCCCACTTATCATATTATGTGGGTTATTTGTGCAAACACCCCTCCATTCACATGAATGAGGGTAAAAATACATTCCATCATCAAAGTGTGCTCAAAATGCACATGGAAGCCTAAAAGGATATAAAAGATGGAAAATTTATGAAAAAGGTCCAAAAGGACTAGAAAGCAAGGAAAATGGGTTAATTGTAAAGAGAACCCTGAAATTGGGTAAATTACAAAAAGGACCTTGAAATCGAGTCTGTTACAACATCCATTTCAGCCTTAGGTGTACATAGAGCGGATTCTACATGCACTAGTATCTTAGGAATATGAAGAACACTTATCATAGTCCTTCACCAGCTACATAAATATTTCTCAATTAAATTGTCCTACTTCAATAATTTCTTTGCCATTTGATTCTACAAGAGAAAATATTTGCAATTTTTCAAAACTCCTTTTGATTTGATTTGAATAAATTTGGTGATATTTAATTAGGCCTTTGATTAATTATCGCTCCCATTATTTTTGTTCAAATTGATAGCCCTCACCATCAATTCGGAAGATTGTACCGTACAACCTTCTAGTGATCCAAGATACAAAACAATTTCATTATTACCCGGCCAACGCCAGCGTCCATAATCAATTATTAAGGTAGGTAACATTTTCCAATTGCATCATTTGCAATTCTTGGATAGATGATATAAACAACTCTTTGCCATAGTCATATGCATGCCTCTAAGTGCTTAATCTCATTAAGACCACTTAGTTAAGCCTGGCCCGAAAGCCAACATGATAGAAGTGCACCCCACTTGGTTGGCCCACACAACTACCATCTCACTTCCACGAGATAGACAACGCACCACCCTTGGGATGCACACATTTTTTGATCAATGACGTGTATTTTACTACGCGCTTAAACGCAAGTATACGCGTCGAAGTAATATAGGCCTTGTGAGGCCCGAGTCGAACTCAGGGATACGTGAATTATTGGAGACTTCTACTAACTAATCGCAATCAGCTAGACCGATTAACAAAGTAGGGGTTTTGTTGTTCAAATTAAAAATAAAATAAAAATCAAACAAGGAAAACAATCGATTAAAAGTTAATTTAATCAATTCAAAGGGATATCTTTAGGATGGCGGTTTCACCGCGGGTCAACATTGTATTAGGGTTCATATAATTCCTCACACTTCTCTCTCTATCCGGGTAGTGGCCTGAAAACAGAATTACCCACTGTCGTGGTGTAATTCACTACTTAGGTTTAGGTTGATTCCACCGTCGTAGTAATCATTCCCCTAAACTAAGTGCATTATAAACGGTCTCTCAGTTCCCACCATTAATTTTACAACTCCTTTGTCAAGGGTTTTATTGATTAATGTAGAATTCGTCTCTTTTCAACCGTTAATCCTTCTGTAGAAGTGATTAAGGGTGTTAAATTATTATTATGGTGATCAAGCATAACAATAGAAATGGATAAAACGAATCTATACCACGGATTTGAGAGAAAAATATGAATTATTGATATAAAAATGTCATACAATGCATTCCCGGGCTACTCCCGGTCCTAAAGATTGAGGGTTTTAGCCTCTCATGTTCATCTCACACGAATATAAGGTAGAAATTGGGGAATTCATAAGAAAAATGGGAAATAAATAGGAAAACCCCTGAACGGAGAAGAACCGGTGGATCCTTGGCATAGAACACGAGCTTCCCCGCCTGTCGGTGGTGGAAATCGTCTTCGGCAGCGTCCGAATCACCCGGGATGAGCTTCTCGGCCTCCGTTCTCCTTTTTCTCCTCCTTGGCACTCGTGCAATCCAAAAAATATGAGATCCCCCTCAACGTGGGCGGCCGTCATTAGGTATACGTCCCTAATTAGGTCGTCAAATAACAACAGCCGTCTGATCGAGATCAAAATAGATCCAACGCATATCTGTCGGCGTCGATACCATCGACGTGAGTCGATGGTATCGACCCAGCAGATTAGCGGCAGCTTTCCTTTCTTTTATTCTGAGCGCCTGTGGTGATCTCGATACCATCGACTGGGGTGTCGATGGTATCGACTCCTGTAGCGTCGGTTTTGTCTTCTAGCGACCCTGCAGCTCTCCTTGTGTCGATGGCATCGACTTTCGTCGATGGTATCGACTGCATCCTCGCCAGCAACTTGAAGGGATCTCGATACCATCGACTTAGGTGTCGATGGTATCGACTCTGTATTACTCTTCTCGGCTGACAACCTGTGGCTTGGTCGATGGTATCGACTTCCGTCGATGGTATCGACTTCCGTCGATGGTATCGACGGAAGCAGATACTTGTTTTTCCTGAAATTTCACAACAAGACCAAGTAAATCCACACATATAATAATATTATGATAAATAATGCTCAAAATAGTAAAACAAAGGGGATTTGATATAATATGATGGCAAAGACCAAATAAAGTGAATTATGCAATATTATCTATGAAAATGAGTAATTAAGGCACAAAACACATATGAAATAGGTCTCTAAATGCGACTCAAAATCATCGCATCAAACTCCCCTAAGCTTAAACATTGCTCGCCCTCAAGCAACTAATCCTTAGAATAGGATTGCAGATGTCAACTAAAAATCAACACATCACCCCACATTCCACATGACTCCCACTGAACGTTCTCAAACCGACATTTCCTAATCACAGAACATTAATTACCCTATAGGCGACAATAATCATCAATAAAAGAAATTATCCTTCAAACCAATGAACACTATCACATAAGGCAGTTAACATAATAAGGTTCGCCGATTCAGCATTGGTGCATCTTGTGATCGCCTACACTACGTTGCTCGCCCTAACTACCATCTACATGGAAGCAGTTCTCCTGATAAACATGAGTGAGGAGAAAATCACGGTGGCCTACCAATCCGAGCAACGTAGTGGATGGAATGGGTGGTTCATGGAAGAATTTGGAAGTATTACACAGTTTCAAAATGCATACAACAAAATGCCCTAAATGATGTAAATGCACATTGAAAATGCCCTAATGCTTAAAATTGGGTGGAATGATGCATGCACTAACCTTCCACCTCAAAAAGAGATAGAAATCTAATTAAGCCACATCATGTACTCAATTTCCTTGTTATGCAAGTGATATCATGTTCCTTTCTCCCTCTTATTCCATTTCCTTCTAAATTCTCTCTTTTTTTTCCTTTTCTCAAATTTTTCAGATTTTCAGAATTTTTTTTTATTTTTTCTTAGCCCACATATCCATAATTGCTTAGAGATACATGTGTTAGGCTATTTTCTTCATGATTGGAAATCTTTGTACTATTTTGAGGGCATGGAACAATTTAGATCACTTTTTAAGACAACCTGAGGTACATGGTGTACTTATGCGTGAAAATCATGAAAGTTATGAGTGCAACTACATGACATGCACCTAAAGGTAATGTGCATGAATCACTATACATTTTTTCCGTTTTATGCAAAAGTATGAAAATAACAATGCAAATCCTATCTACATGCTATGCACGCAAGGAGGAATTAAAATTGTACTTTACTTCCAATTCTTTGGTGGATTAGGGAAAAATATGAAGTGGAATGATCACAAGATTAAGTTACTGAACCTTAGAAAAAATATCACGTGTCCCTCCTTACTGACATGTGTAGTAGTTCAAAGGGTTCTTTCTCTTATATCCAATTAAGGTCTCATTACCATTTGATTAGGTTAGGCTCAAACACCCGTTACTATCCACTTTTCATGAGTCAATGGGGGTGTGGGTGTGACATATTGCTTTAGAGTTGACATAATCAATCATTTTCGTAGGACAAGTTCCCAAAGGACAACCAAGTTAAGCTATCCAAAAGACACAAAAATTTTTTAAATTCCCTTAAATTTCCCATGAAAACAGCGAGATGACAATTTTTAAGACATCCACGATTACACTAGATAGATGTGGATCCTAAACAAACTAAAATTGCAAGAACAAATAACAAAGCAAAAACTAAAAACAACTAAAGAAAAGATAAAAGATAGAGCTGTTCCAGCCACCCACCTAAGCTTTGTTGGATCCTGGATGGGTGACTTAGATGCTCTAGAGGGGGGGTGAATAGAGCTGAAAGCACTTAAACAAAATTCATTAAACCTTCAAGATAGATCACAAGATAAAGTTGCTAAATAGGTAATTTGAGTGCAACTAAAACATGCATAGCAAGGATGAGAGAGATTGAACATACACATGTAGACAAGCTATTTAGAGTGGTTCCACACTTCAAACTAGAAGTGTGTCAGTCCACTTGCCTAGAGAGGTCAACCTCTAGGACTTCCAACAATTGCACTCTTATATTCACTTAATAAGACATACAATACATGACCAACAAAGGACTTACCTATCCAATACAAAGAGTCTTCAACCTTACCAAGGACTTACCCACTTTGCAAGAGTCTTCGGCCTTCTCCAAGGACTTACCCACTCTTGCACAAGTCTTCGGCCTTGCAGGAATTACCCACTCTTCTTGGATCTTCCGCCTTTGACTTCACCTTCACTCGGAGAAGCTTTCCACCAAGGACTTACCCACTTGAGCTTGAGTCTTCTGCCTTCTCCAAGGGCTTACCCACTCTAGCTCCAAGTCTTCAGCCTTGATCTTCACCAAGGGACTCCTTCCCTTGTTCTTCTTCACCTCTCTTGGATAAGAGAGAGAACCTTCATCTTCATGATTGAAATGGAGAGATGGGGAGGTTGTGGAAGTGAGAGCTTCACAAGATATACAAATGGAACTAGCTCTCTTACAAATCTCCTACTTACTCTAATGGATGTAGCAAGTGATTAAGCTTAGAGAGAGAGAGGAGGCTGTAGGAAGCACTCAACTATAGAATAGGAACCTTCATAGTGAATGCTCAACCTTGGAATGAAGCCCAAGGGGTCCTATTTATAGTTGGGGATGCCTCTTAGCCTTTGGGAACACTTGTGAACGAAAAATAGCCATTTTACAAGTTGCAACGGATCTATTTTGGGTCCCAACAAAGTCTCCAACGGTTGGAAATGCTTTTTCTGCATTCCAGTACAGTCTGATCGGCCGAGTTTCTATAAAGGTAACTCGGCCGAACCACTAAAAGACAAGGCTGAAAGCTAGACTGTCGGCTGAGTTCTCTTGGAGAAACTCGGCCGATCGGTCGACTTTCAACTTGGACCGATCAGTGGATCGGCCGAGTTTCCCACCACAGAAACTCGACCGAACAGGGATCGGCTGAGTTGGTAACTCGGCCGATTGCCCAGAAAATTCCAGAATATATGGATCGGCCGAGTTTGGAATTCGGCCGACAAAATCCCTGTTATGGGTATTTTGGAATTTTCGTTTGACTATACAAATGATGGATTTTTGTGTCCCAATAATTTTTCTAAGCTTAATTACAAGTCATACAATCATTACAAGTGGTTACAAAGCAATTCTAAGGTCATTTACATAGAGATCCCAAATTGCACACTTGTAGCTATTTTGACTTGTCTTTTCTCCAATTTGATATGCGCAAGTTAGGACATTTGGAGTGTGTCTAAACCTAATCTGAAATCACTCAATGTAGAAGCATTAGACACCAATATGTGGAATGGTTAGTCATCATCAAAACAAGGGTTTAGTCAATTTAGACGTGAGTCAACATTGACCTAATTGACCTTGAGTCAACATTCTCCCCCTTTTTGAAGATGACAAACCATTCCATAAATGTATTGAAAGTTTGTACGTAAAATCATACCTTCGGAGAAACCTAGGGGTTTCAATAGGATTGAGTTCATATGCTCCCCCTCAATTGATGCTAGTGGAGTTCTCATACTCCCCCTCAATTGATGCTATTTCTCCTGCATGGTTAGCTTTCATAACATTTATAGAAACTATGTCTTCTACTCATATATGTTCTACACATTTATGTCTTCTCCCATTTACCTTCTCCCCTTTACATGGACACGCTTCTTTGCTTCATGTAAGACATGCCTTCTCCCTGTTGTCAAAAGAAGACATATCTTTCTCCCCCTTTGTCATTTCAAAAAGGTGGGGGTGTGAATAAACTAAGAAACACCACTTGTTAAGAGAAAGAAGATAACAAAAGTTATATATATAAGGAGAGTAGAAGAGCACAGATAGGGGCTTGTCCAAGCATATAAAGAAAAGCAAGTTAAAGCATATACTTGAACAACCCAAAATGCAAGATGAAGTGCTGCAGAAAAATAATAAAACATAATTTTGACCCTCAAGATGATGGAATTTGACCAAAAACCATCGGAGCTCATGGCAAAGCAATGAGTCTTTCTCAGAAGGGTGTTTCTGCATAAAAAGCACTATACTTGCAGCAAAAACTGAAACTGGAGCAAAATCTGCATAAAATCCAAAAATACTCCAATTTCTACATATAATGTAGCTCTATGTGCCCTGCATCACAATGTTATGCAAGCAACTCAAGATAGTAGATATGCAATTCAAGGAACAATCTTGAGTATGTATGAGACAAGATACAAGCATAGCATATAGATGAGCAAATATTCCAATTATAAACAGGGTTAGAACTACATGTATATGAACTACTAGTAGATGATATCATAAGTTAGGACTACTAGTAGGATCTAGATCATAGCAAGATATGCCAAAAGATACACAAGATAGAGCAAGCTATGATTAGATGAAGAGATATATCCAAACAAGGAGATATGCAAGTTTAGAAGCATGAAAGGATATAACTCACTAGATATGCATCCTTACCATAAGATGATTACCCCTATGAACCTCAAGGTTGTATCAACCCAAGATATACACCTAGATAGATGTAGCAAGTTAGAGCACAACGGAAGCTATTTTTAGACACAACCAAGAGATCCAAAGAGATCATCATCAAAACCTGCAAAACAACTCAAAGCAAGTAATTGCAAGATATAGATATACCAATTTAGAGCAATTAGAGAGATAGAGTTGTAAGCAAGATAGGCAATTTAGAACATGGCAATATGCATATATAATGGTACCAAGGGAGTGCCAAAGAATAAGGCTATTTGTTGAGAAAATCTAGTTGAGAGGGAAATTCTCATTCAATAAGCCAAATGTATATTCTGTGCACAGTGTAATCGGTCGAGTTATGTGCATTGGCAACTCGACCGATGATAGCTGTTGGCAACACTCTTGGTGCCTATCGATCGAGTTTCAATAGGGCAAACTCGACCGACAGACCAGCTGTCAAAGAGCACATATATATCATAAAAACATATTTAAAGGCATGATAAAAATACAAACCATATCCAAACATGTCTAAGCAAGTTGGTAATGCACTATAGAAGCATTAGAAATAGTTTTTGAGCAAGAGTGTGAAGAGAAACACAAAATGCCACTTTTGACTCAAAAACCATATGTATAGTGCACACTAACTTGACAAAAACAAGTTAGAAATGGTTATAGGCAATAAAACCTTTACCTTTGTGCTTACCATTGCTTTTCCACTTGTTGTCACCCTCTACACATCTCACCTTTCTTCTTTCATGTGGATTGAGAAGTCAATTTGCAATTCAATGGCTCACGTTAATCCATTTGCAATTACCTATAGGAAGAAAGATGAAATGGTCCCCAATCATGTTTTTGGGTCCAGAGGGGTTAGTTTAGCAACCCAAGTCCTATTGCTCTTGGGTGCTTTCCTAAAAGGACAACAAGTAGAATAATGACCAAAATCATTGCAATGATTACAAGTGCCCGTAGCCTTGGAACTGGAGGATTCTTCATTGAAAATTGAAGGTCCTTTGTCTTTGTTGTTCCTTTGGCTACAGTCAAGTCCAATGCCATCTCTACCCATTTGTTTGGTAGTATGGTCTAGGATTTGATTAAGATTCTTTTTATCACCAAAGAATCTTTGCAAAGAAGATCTCAAACTATGATTGTCATGCATAAGAGAAGTAAAGGTAAAACACAATAGATTCATATCATCTCTAGCATGCACAAGATAGATTTCTAAGCAAACATCTTTAGTCATATAAGAATCTTTATCACAAGATAGAGCATCAAAAACTTTCTCTCTATAAGAAAAGATAGTATGAGGGTCAAGAGCAATTACACTACTATGCAAGGAAGCAAGTTCATATACAAGACAAGTAATCTTTGAAGGATAAACTTTATCTACACATTCTATTCCTTGCAAAGTAGGCTCTTTACTCTCATAAACACATTTAAGAACATAAGAAACAATAGAGAGAGAAACAATAGTAGTAGCAAGCTCTATGTATGAAGTAGTCATAGAAGGTTGAGATTTTAAAAACTTAATCTTATCAAGCAAGCTAGAATTTGCAAATTTAAGAGCATTTAGTTGACTAAGATAAGCATTTGTTTGAATCTCAACACTTGAATTTACCTCATTTAAATCTTTAGTTGAGCTTGTCATGAGGGCGCAATGGCATCTTCCATCTTCAAATTCACTAGATCTTCCACTAGTGCTTTCATTTGTTGATGGAGCCTTTGTGATCCCTTTTTCACTCTTGTTTCCTTCTATTTTTCTCTTTGAAGGTTGCCCATCTTCATAATCACCCATATTCTCCTACTTGTGGAAGTATGCTTGGAGAAGACCCGCTCTGATACCACTTGTTGGATCCTGGATGGGTGACTTAGATGCTCTAGAGGGGGGTGAATAGAGCTGAAAGCACTTAAACAAAATTCATTAAACCTTCAAGATAGATCACAAGATAAAGTTGCTAAATAGGTAATTTGAGTGCAACTAAAACATGCATAGCAAGGATGAGAGAGATTGAACATACACATGTAGACAAGCTATTTAGAGTGGTTCCACACTTCAAACTAGAAGTGTGTCAGTCCACTTGCCTAGAGAGGTCAACCTCTAGGACTTCCAACAATTGCACTCTTATATTCACTTAATAAGACATACAATACATGACCAACAAAGGAATTACCTATCCAATACAAAGAGTCTTCAACCTTACCAAGGACTTACCCACTTTGCAAGAGTCTTCGGCCTTCTCCAAGGACTTACCCACTCTTGCACAAGTCTTCGGCCTTGCAGGAATTACCCACTCTTCTTGGATCTTCCGCCTTTGACTTCACCTTCACTCGGAGAAGCTTTCCACCAAGGACTTACCCACTTGAGCTTGAGTCTTCTGCCTTCTCCAAGGGCTTACCCACTCTAGCTCCAAGTCTTCAGCCTTGATCTTCACCAAGGGACTCCTTCCCTTGTTCTTCTTCACCTCTCTTGGACAAGAGAGAGAACCTTCATCTTCATGATTGAAATGGAGAGATGGGGAGGTTGTGGAAGTGAGAGCTTCACAAGATATACAAATGGAACTAGCTCTCTTACAAATCTCCTACTCACTCTAATGGATGTAGCAAGTGATTAAGCTTAGAGAGAGAGAGGAGGCTGTAGGAAGCACTCAACTATAGAATAGGAACCTTCATAGTGAATGCTCAACCTTGGAATGAAGCCCAAGGGGTCCTATTTATAGCTGGGGATGCCTCTTAGCCTTTGGGAACACTTGTGAACGAAAAATAGCCATTTTACAAGTTGCAACGGATCTATTTTGGGTCCCAACAAAGTCTCCAACGGTTGGAAATGCTTTTTCTGCATTCCAGTACAGTCTGATCGGCCGAGTTTCTATAAAGGTAACTCGGCCGAACCACTAAAAGACAAGGCTGAAAGCTAGACTGTCGGCCGAGTTCCCTTGGAGAAACTCGGCCGATCGGTCGACTTTCAACTTGGACCGATCAGTGGATCGACCGAGTTTCCCACCATAGAAACTCGACCGAATAAGGATCGGCTGAGTTGGTAACTCGGCCGATTGCCCAGAAAATTCCAGAATATATGGATCGGCCGAGTTTGGAATTCGGCCGACAAAATCCCTGTTATGGGTATTTTGGAATTTTCGTTTGACTATACAAATGATGGATTTTTGTGTCCCAATAATTTTTCTAAGCTTAATTACAAGTCATACAATCATTACAAGTGGTTACAAAGCAATTCTAAGGTCATTTACATAGAGATCCCAAATTGCACACTTGTAGCTATTTTGACTTGTCTTTTCTCCAATTTGATATGCGCAAGTTAGGGCATTTGGAGTGTGTCTAAACCTAATCTGAAATCACTCAATGTAGAAGCATTAGACACCAATATGTGGAATGGTTAGTCATCATCAAAACAAGGGTTTAGTCAATTGAGACGTGAGTCAACATTGACCTAATTGACCTTGAGTCAACAAGCTTGAATTCGACTATGGCCTCATAGTCAAAAACCAACTTAAGGGTGGAACAGTGATACCCTGATCAATCCTGCGGAGGCGGTGGTGGGTATTGCGGTGCCGTAGGATCCCAAGACGGGTACTCCCCCTGGAAGCTTGGATCATATTGGGTCCTCGGCGGAGGCTGTGGATAGCCTCCAAAGTAGTCTTGACTCCAGTAATGGTCGAAGAAGGGCTCCTGTTGCATCTCTATCCGCTGCAACTGGGTGTGCATTTGCTCTTGGTTGGTGAGGATGAGCCGCTCGTTCTCGAACATAGCCCGTTGGTTATCAAGTACCCGGCTCGTAGTCTCATGAATGCCGGTATACATACCCATGTGCTGCTGCTGAGTCTGCTGGATGTCCTGCAGCATGGTGTACATCCCCTGCATGGAATAGGGATCCTCGGTTGGCTGCTCGTACTGTGGTGATGGCGGCGGGGGCTGAGATGATGAAGATGCACCCGGATGCATCCTAGGACGCTTTCGTGGTGCTACACGTGCTCGAAGAGGTGTGAAAGCCTCCTCTTCCTCTGCAACCTCGCCTTCTTGCTCGTCACCTCCGCCTTCTTCTTCGGAGGACTCGATGGCTATGATTGGCCACCGGAAGTGCTGCTTGCCCTCTATGTTGAAGACGTCATCCGGTAGGGAGCTCTCCTGATAAGCTTGGTTGACGTGGCAATGAGCGTACGCCAACCCGTCCCGGAGAAGAATGAGGTTTGAACGGTGCAAGTGTTGCACGTTCACCTTGCTCCTCGTAAAGATCGGAGTCATGGACTGAAGGTTCAGCCCCAAGTAAAGCGCCAACTTGGTGACAAGACCACCAAAATGGATTGGAGCCTTCCTTGTGCTCCTCTTCACTGCCAGGACGCGCTGTAGCCAGAACGCCCCCCAGTTGCATGGTTGACGCTTCAGGAGTGCGTAAAGGAAGAACAAGTCACTCTCCTGAAACTTGCTCAAAGCAAGATCACTTCGAGCGAAGAATGTCAAGCTCAACATCCTATGCAAGACCTGGATGAACGGGTGCTCAAAATCTGCTACCGCTGCATTGTGGTAGCTCACGGTCTTCCCCGTCGACACTGTAACTAGCTCGGAGAAGATCTTTGCATAGTCGATATGGGAGTCCGGCCTTCGGTGATCATGTGGAGAGTGGATCCAGTTGAAGATTTGATTGAACTGGACCAGTGTGAGATTGTAATTGTTGTTGAAGAGTCGGAAGGACACCCTTCCCTTGATCCATTCCCGGTCCGATGCTACCACGTCGTTTGGTACGACGCAGACGTCGAGAGACGCCATGAACTCCGCCACCAGTTCCTTGTAGGTGGGCCATTCGCCGAAAAACGGCTGCCCATCCGCATGGTACTGCAGCTCGTCAGGGCGTAGGCTTCTGTTGGTGAGGCGTGCTTGTCCATGAAGCACATAGGCCAAGTTGGCCTCAAATCCCAACTCCTGGATCATGCCTCGGTCCACATACCGGGTGGGCTCGAACTTTCGCTTCATTATCTCCTCGTAGACCTTCCTCACATCCATGTTGGCATGAATTAGGCGTGGACGAGGGATGGAAGCGGTTGGGGGAGGAACGAACTCCTCGATCTCCATAGGGTGTGTGCTTGAGGACGACGCTCTGGCGGTGTGCACCATGGTTGCGAGAAGATGGGATTAGAAGAAAAGAGCTCGGTGAAGATGGAGAAGAAATTCTCCGCTCGATGAAGATCTCCGCTCGATGACGCTTCTCTTCAGTCTTGGAGGGCTCGGGGGAGTGCTCGGCGCAAAGGAGGATACTTGCTCTGAAGGTGTGACGTCAAATGACGTTGCAAGTCCCCTTAAATAGGCTTGATCGGCGCCCCTGTTGACCCGTCGATACCATCGACGCGGGTCGATGGTATCGACACATCTCGCGGGTATCCGCCTCCCTCGCGAGTATCGACGGCTGACGTTTGCTGGATCGAGAAACCCGGATTGCTGACGGGTCGATACCATCGACGGAAGTCGATGGTATCGACCCAACACCCGGATCGCTGACGTGGCTATTGCGATCGTCGTCGATGTCTGTGTGGGGATCGGTGACATGTCCATTGATACCATCGACGGATGTCGATGGTATCGACTTGCTTTTATTGCGACACCGTCGTTGTATTGCATTCAATCTGTGATGATGTCGATACCATCGACGAGGCCGTCGATGGTATCGAGTTGACTGAGCAAAATTCGTCTGAATATCTCCAGAGATCTCGATGGTATCGACTGGGGTGTCGATACCATCGACACTTTTATTGCGACCTGTCTGTGACCATGTCGATACCATCGACGGGGGTGTCGATGGCATCGACGCAGTGCGATTTTTGCTGGTGTCAACCTGAACCCATGTCGATACCATCGACGAGTGTGTCGATGGTATCGACCCTGCCTGTGCCTGCACATTCAATCAAACGGATCAAGGTATCATCTTTAACTAAAATTTAAACAAAATAAAAGCAATCTATGACTAAAATTAAACTATCCTAATGTACCGATGGTTGGGTTGCCTCCCAACAAGCGCCCTTGTTTAATGTCTTAGGCTAGACGGTGTGACAATCATCATCTTTTCACCTTGGGAACTGGGCTTAGAGGATCATTCGGTAATTTGAATTCGACTCGATCTCCTCCAATACCCAAGGACAAAGTCCCTCTGCCTAAGGCAGTCACGACATCCGCCGTTGCTTGAAACGGTCTTCCAAAGAGAATTTCACAACTTTGGAGTGGTGGCATATCCATGACGACAAAGTCCACAGGAAATATGAATCTATCCACTTTGACGAGAACATCTTCACATACTCCATAGGGTCTCACGGTAGACCCATCTGCCAATTCAATTGTTGCAGCCAACTTCTTTATCTCTTTTAACCCCAACTTTTGAAATGTAGCCAAAGGCATGAGATTTATACTAGCGCCGGAATCACATTGCGCTTTAGAAACATGTTGACCACCTATTGAACACGGAATGTAAAAACCTCCTGGGTCCTTTCTCTTATGTGGTGAACTCCCGTGAATGATCGAGCTCACCGTCTCATTCATCCAATAAATTTCATCGTCTTTTATCCGCCTCTTCTTATTAATGATTTCCTTGATGAACCTCCCATAGGTGGGTACTTTCTCGATCATCTCCACTAATGGAATATTGATGTGGAGTTTTCGGAATATCTCCAGGAATTTTTTAAAGTGACGATGCTCTTTCTTTGACTTAGAATTTACCGGATCCGAAACATCAGCTGCAGCAACACGCCTATGAGGTGGCACATAAGCGCTTTTCGGGGGTACCTCCCCTAAGCTTGCTTCAATCATTCCCTCGGACGTAGGCTTTGGCGAGACATCATCACTAGTAGCAGCTTGTTGTGGTTCCTCTCTCGCCTCAGATGTCTCCACATGTGTACAAACAACCTGCACCTGCTCATCTTGCCTAGATGGAGATACCATACTCACAACTCTCTCTGATTTTCTGAAGAAATGGTTTCCGCCCGACAATCTATAGTACGTGCGTGGATATGGTATCGCCGGTGTTGCATTCACATTGAAAGTCATTTTTCTTTCTTCTACAGCTTCTTGCACCTGAGATTCCTCATTTCTTACCACCGACATGTACTTAACCTGATGATGTGCTTGGGCCACGTTCGCATTCTCAGCTGGTTTTCTGTTGATTGGCGTGCTTGATGGCCGCCACTTCATTTGAAATCTGTGCCACGGTGGTCTCTAATGCCCGCATCTGTGCTCCATGGCTTTGCAGCGTCTGCCCAAATTTGGTTAGAATGTCACCTTGAGATTGTAATTGTTTACCAAACATGGCCATCATCTCTTGGTTTTGCTGAACCATTTGACTTAGCAATTCAATGTTCTTTTCCTCGGTTCTTTGCTGTGGTTTAGCATCCGGATCCTGTAGAAAATTATTCGGATCCTTCCATGAAAACTTTTTATCCTTTCTCCATGCATAGTCATTGTTTCTATAGCCCTGTTGTTGCATGAAATTCACTTGGGCTTCCTCATCCTCAGATGCATCTTCCTTAGTTAGCAGCTTCTTGGCTAGAAGATCTAGCTTTTCGTTTAGCTCCCTAACTGTTCTGGATTCGCTGGCAGCCTTGACATGTTCCACTGCACCTCTGTTGCCCCATGACTGTTTCCTAGCCATGTTCTTTAATATCTCCCAACATCTTGTATTAGTGTTGTTCAAGAAAAATCCTGAACCGGCCGAGTCCAAATTGCTTCTATCATGCTCGGAGAGAGCAAAGTAGAAGATCTTCACTTGGGTTTCCTTGTCCAGTCCATGGTGTGGATATCTCCTCAACATGACTTGGAATCGCTCCCAAGTCTCAGAATATGTTTCACCCGCCTGTTGGGTGAAATTGTGGATCTTCCGGATCATATCATTGGTCTTCTCAGGAGGGAAGAACCTCTCGAAGAAAACCTCCACCATGTGATCCCATGATTCAACAAACTCGTCGTCGAGGTTATGAAGCCACTCTCTTGCCACTCCAGCCAAGGAACTCGGGAATAACTTGAGGTAGAGCACATCCTGTGGAAATCGATCTATCTTCACCATATCACAGTTCTCCACGAACTGGCTGATGTGGGCCACTGGATCTTCATTTTTCAATCCGTGAAATGTGTTTGATTTAACCAGGTTAATCAATGCTGGATCGATCTTGTAGGTTGGAATGTTTAGCCCCTGTTTCTTTATAGGCCCCTTTGATGCCGAGGAAGAAGACGCCTTGATCTTCTCCCATATTGTCTGTGCTTCAGCCATTGCTTCTTCTTGTTCTTGCTCAGATTCATAATTTATATCACTTTGGTGTTCCTCCTCGTAGTAGTCCTCGTCCTCTGGTCCCGTAGATGGAACCTCAGGTGTGCGATTCACGTAGTCTCGACTACGTGTGTGCACCATGCAAAGTACCTGAAATATGGAAATAGGGGTTCAGTACAATGCTTTGAACGAGTCAACACAATGATAGAGAAATAAAGGAATTTTTTTGAAATTGTTTTTAAAATAAAAAAAATGTGGCCTAGAGTGGCCGCTCTTAGAACTCAAAGTGCCAATAATTCGCCGTATCCCCGGCAACGGCGCCAAAAACTTGACGTGTATTTTACTACGCGCTTAAACGCAAGTATACGCGTCAAAGTAATATAGGCCTTGTGAGGCCCGAGTCGAACTCAGGGATACGTGAATTATTGGAGACTTCTACTAACTAATCGCAATCAGCTAGACCGATTAACAAAGTAGGGGTTTTGTTGTTCAAATTAAAAAGAAAATAAAAATCAAACAAGGAAAACAATCGATTAAAAGTTAATTTAATCAATTCAAAGGGATATCTTTAGGATGGCGGTTTCACCGCGGGTCAACATTGTATTAGGGTTCATATAATTCCTCACACTTCTCTGTCTATCCGGGTAGTGGCCTGAAAACAGAATTACCCACTGTCGTGGTGTAATTCACTACTTAGGTTTAAGTTGATTCCACCGTCGTAGTAATCATTCCCCTAAACTAAGTGCATTATAAACGGTCTCTCAGTTCCCACCATTAATTTTACAACTCCTTTGTCAAGGGTTTTATTGATTAATGTAGAATTCGTCTCTTTTCAACCGTTAATCCTTCTGTCGAAGTGATTAAGGGTGTTAAATTATTATTATGGTGATCAAGCATAACAATAGAAATGGAGAAAACGAATCTATACCACGGATTTGAGAGAAAAATATGAATTATTGATATAAAAATGTCATACAATGCATTCCCGGGCTACTCCCGGTCCTAAAGATTGAGGGTTTTAGCCTCTCATGTTCATCTCACACGAATACAAGGTAGAAATTGGGGAATTCATAAGAAAAACGGGAAATAAATAGGAAAACCCCTGAACGGAGAAGAACCGGTGGATCCTTGGCGTAGAACACGAGCTTCCCCGCCTGTCGGTGGTGGAAATCGTCTTCGGCAGCGTCCGAATCACCCGGGATGAGCTTCTCGGCCTCCGTTCTCCTTTTTCTCCTCCTTGGCACTCGTGCAATCCAAAAAATATGAGATCCCCCTCAACGTGGGTGGCCGTCATTAGGTATACGTCCCTAATTAGGTCGTCAAATAACAACAGCCGTCCGATCGAGATCAAAATAGATCCAACGCATATCTGCCGGCGTCGATACCATCGACGCGAGTCGATGGTATCGACCCAGCAGATTAGCGGCAGCTTTCCTTTCTTTTATTCTGAGCGCCTGTGGTGATCTCGATACCATCGATTGGGGTGTCGATGGTATCGACTCCTGTAGCGTCGGTTTTGTCTTGTAGCGACGCTGCAGCTCTCCTTATGTCGATGGCATCGACTTTCGTCGATGGTATCGACTGCATCCTCGCCAGCAACTTGAAGGGATCTCGATACCATCGACTTAGGTGTCGATGGTATCGACTCTGTATTACTCTTCTCGGCTGACAACCTGTGGCTTGGTCGATGGTATCGACTTCCGTCGATGGTATCGACGGAAGCAGATACTTGTTTTTCCTGAAATTTCACAACAAGACCAAGTAAATCCACACATATAATAATATTATGATAAATAATGCTCAAAATAGTAAAACAAAGGGGATTTGATATAATATGATGGCAAAGACCAAATAAAGTGAATTATGCAATATTATCCATGAAAATGAGTAATTAAGGCACGAAACACATATGAAATAGGTCTCTAAATGTGACTCAAAATCATCGCATCAATCAAGCTTTTCATGTGTGCTGCTTATGGAAAGCATCTAAGACTTAATATTATATTGTGGGGTTTGGTATATATAAATATACATATTCAATCACCACATATATAGTACATATCATATACATGCTATATCCCACAAGAAAACATGCAAAGTGATAAAGCAATGATTATGGCCATCCTATTGTAATTCCTTGAGCCACAAGGACTTATAGTAATCTAGGTCTACATCACATGCAAAACCTGTTGTTCATGATGTTCAGTGCTTGGGCCATTCCGGGTTGATCAGCTCATCTCATGACAGACCGACTCGCCTCCTGTCTGGTTGGTTGGTTGCATCCAACTGATCATCTGGCTCCTCCAGACGATCAGTTCGTTGGGTCATCAGGCTCCTCGTCAGTCTACCAGATGCATATCTCACACCATCAGTTGGTCATCTTGGTCCTTCAGCTGTCCGTCTGGGCGCCCACCAGTCTTTGACATAAAAAGAAATAAAACTATCCTATTTTACATATTGCTTTGGAAAACCTCGAGTTACATTCGGGGGGAGCAAAGGTAGAAGAGAAAGCTCGAGTTATCTCAAGTTACATTCAGAATAGAGGTAAGGCTCAGTTCACAGATCAAGAGAAAACAGCCACAACCAAACCATGCACACATAGGGGGTTTATATTCCATAACCATGATACACATCCACCATCAAAACCATTTTTAGGGTGACGATATCGACTGCATGTATATACCATATCATATATGTATACAGGGATCATGGTGTTTAATCGAATATGTACATTAGCCAGTTAAACTATTCACATCGCATGCAATAAATAAATGGCAAATAACAAAAACCGATAATATCGATTAATCCTAGAACATAGTGCGTTGACATGGTTCTGATACCACTATTGGGTTTTGTGGGATAGAACAGGTAGAGGAAACAATTTTTTTTATCTAACCACAAACCCATAACCAACATATCACATTAACAACCATGAAATAGGAAGGATGGTTTAGCGAGATATACTTGGTCCTGAGGCTTGCTCAGTGACAATACCTCACAGCTAGTGCGGTCTTGAACCACCTAGTCTTCGACGATGTCTGTGTAGCTCCTGGTCTTGACCCGGACTACATTGGAACGTCATCCTCCTGAGCGGAAGAGATCCCCCCCCTCTATAGATAGTTCACATGGACCACCGGGAACTCTAGTCATCCTGAAGGACAAGACTAGAAGGATTTGTCCCCCTTTGTCAGTGTACTAATCATCGACACACTCTCCCACAACAAGTCACTATTATGCAGTTGTCTTTCCCTCACAGTTCCTCCCTAGATAGGTAGAACTTTCTTGGGCTCTCTCAGTTTCCAGAACCAGAGAAGAAAACAACTTTGCAGAGCAACTGATGTTTTGTATGTTCTGAGAAGCCCCCTGTACCCCTCTATTTATAGTAGAGGGTAGGGTCAGGGTTCCCAATCTGTGCGGAAGTAGAGGGGTCTGGAATTTCCACAAACTATTCATACTGCAGAAGGAGAACCAATCGATTCACAATCAAACCGGTCATCTGGCCAGGTGAGCCAATCAGTTCACTTCCCAGACTTGCCTCCGGTTGACTTTCCTATTTTGTCTTAAATTAATGCAAAGATTAATTCTTATCCCAATCAAATTGGACTTGTGAAACGGGAAATGTTTCTCACGAATCAGGAAACCCAACACCTGCTCGGTTGGTCTAGGTGAGCCGATCGGTTCACTAGAGTGAACCAGTCATCTCACTGATCATGAGCCGATCGGTTCACCCTGTGAACTGGTCGGTTGGTTTCCTAGTTGTGCATAACTCAATCAATTCAGTTCTCAATCAATATGACACTCTAATCAATTAGTTCAACCCGTGATATTGGTGATTAAGAGTCAAATTGATTGAATGTTTAATTGAGTACCTGAACACTTCAATAATCAACCTAAACAATCATCCATGGATAAACTCCTCTTCCAGGTTAATCCTATGTGTGTGACCCTATAGGTTCCATTTCATGTTGGTAGTGAGTGTCCATAACTAACTTATGACATCACAAGAAAAGTGTGGTGCCTAGTCGCACATCAATGCTACCCAAGTGAAGAGGAAAGTTGGAGAACAACTTTCAACCTACAATATGTGATTGGCGTTACAGTGAATGTATAGTCCCTTTGTCGCTAATATCTAAATTGAACTCGAGGCATGGACATGTAATCCTCTTCATAGGTTCAATCCATGTTCCTTGATTCAGAGTAGATTGTCTGAGATATGTGTAAGCTCAATATCGTATATTGACTCACATGTGCATAGTTATGCATTTTCTCACTCTCACTCCTTAAGTGGTCAAGATATCACACTCCCTTAGGAGGGACAAATTCCATATCTATCACTCACAGTCAAGTCCCCATGTGTCAAAGTCACCCAATCATCACTGTTATAATAATCCATGTTTCATGACTGCATTTGATGATGTCAAAGCGTACCCAACGACATGTGATAATTGTAGTGATTTTAGGTTTAAGAACCAAAATCACCACCAATACTATAAGAGACGATACTGACTAACCAAGTGTGGTTTCCATGCATCACTCTTATGGTGGGTCTGTCTGATACACTGTTCTCTAACATGTATCTATGTGCTTGGTTTGATATCACATATCATGACTAATGAGATTCTGTCATCAACCAACACAAATTCTAGTCTTTTGTGTTATTGATGTCTATTGTTATATCCACAATAACAACTGACTAGAGACATAACAAGAATATATATACATATATATATATATATATATATATATATATATATATATATATATATATATATATATATATATATATATATATATATATATATTCTTAGCATCCGTATGATCTCATTGTTCAGGTCCTCAACCCGAAGACATACATCATTCAATAATATCATTCATTAGAAATCTAACATGTTATATCATTATCTCAATACAGATTAAACATGTAGACATAAATTGCCTTTATTAATATTCAAATCATTTACATAGTATGACATTACAATCATCATATGACTGGCTCTATGGGAAAACATACCAACAATTCATACCATGTGATTTCATAGTTTTAGACATGCATAAAGATCCAGAAAATCCCATTTTCTTTGGGAGGCCATTTCTTGGAACTACAGGTTGTATTGTAGACATAAGAGAAGGAAAGCTAACTGTCGGAGTTGGGGATGAGGCTATATAATTTTCTATCTATGATGCTAAAAAGCACCCAACACCAATGAATAAATTTAATTTATGGATAGTATTGATACATTGCTAGAGGAGGACAAGAATTCTATTGAATCTATTTTTGATGACCTTGAGGGTGAAAATGACAAAGAATACTTGATGACCATTCTCAATGGGGAAAATTCTGAAGCTATAAAGAGCCCATCATCTATTGAAACACCAAAGGAAACAGAGGAAAGCAAGATCACCACAATAGAAGAAAAGGTAGAACTAAAACCCCTCCCGTTGATTTTGAGGTAGGCATTCTTGGACTCAAATTCCACCTCTATTGTCATTATAAATTCTGATCCAAGTCAAGAACAAGAGAATAATTTGTTGAAATAAGTTAGGCTTTATAAAGATGTGATAGGTTATTCTATTGATGATATCAAAGGAGTTAATCCTTCTATTTCCATGAACTGCATAGTTTTGGAAGAGGATGCTAAATCATGTATAGAACCCCCGAGGAGGTTAAATCAAAACATGATGAAAGTTGTTAAAAAGGAATTCTGTAGACTAAAATATGCGGGGATAATTTAACGTATCACTGATAGCCTTTGGGTAAGTGCCATACATGTTTCCTCTAATAAGGGAGGAAGCATTGTTATGAAAATGGACAATAATGAACTAATTCAAACACGTGTGGTCTCTGGATGGCAAATGTGCAATGATTATAGGAAACTAAACAAAGCCACAAGAAAAGACCAATTCCTTTTACCCTTCATTGATTTAACATTGGAAAGAATCGTTAATCACTCCTACTTTTATTATTTAGATGGGTACTGTGGATTCTTTCAAATTCCTATTTACCCACCTGATCAAGAAAAAAAACCTTCACATGCACTTATGATACATATGCCTATAGGCGGATGCTTTTGGGCTATTTAATGCACCGCCACTTTCCAAAGATGCATTATGGCAATTATCGCTGATTTCATAGAAAAGATTATGGAAATATTAATGGATGACATCATCATTTATGGCAATTATTTTAATGAGTCCTTGTCAAATCTAACCAAAGTTTTGCAGAGATGTAAGCATGTTAACCTCATTCTTAGTTGAGATAAGTGTCATTTCATGGTACAATCAGGGGTTGTACTTGGACATGAAATATCAAGACAAGCGAGGAGGTTTGTTATTCAACCCACCCTCCTCTTGCAGGGAAAACCTAATGGTTTTACATAACTAGAAAACATAAACTTGGTAGATTTTATGGCATTGCAGAAAGGGAGAGGATGACCCATATGGTCGAAGGAAGGATCCACGTAAAGTAGATCCTCCTTATAGGTTTTTTGGTGGTGTTTGTCTAGTGCATCCTCCAAGCCATTCCTGTTTCTCTATATCTTCATGAGGTTCAACTCCTAGAGGTGTTTCCTTCCTCTAGATATCTTTCTTAACAATATTTCTAACTAAGGATTACACCTCCCATCTTCTTCAATGGCTTCAATCTCCTTCTTGTAGTCACTTGCAATCATCACCAACCTGTAATGCATGGTGTGGGCCTGTCACATTGCAAGGTCAATGGAATATATCTCATCTTCAGTCACATTAGAGACATCAATGTTTCTCGCTACTCCTCCTAGCCAGTCACCATCTCATTGGACATGTCATATCAAGTAGAGGAATTGAGGTCGATAAAGCAAATGTAGAAGTCATTGAAAATATGTCAACACAACCATCATGAAAGAAGTCTGAAGCTTTTTAGGTCATGCAGGGTTCTAAAGGAGGTTCATTAAAGATTTTTTAAAAATTTCAAAGCCTCTTTGCTCTCTACGCAATAGATGTTGAATATATATTCAATGAAGAATACCAAACAACCTTCCATAGATTGAAAGATGCTCTAATTTCAGATCCTATTATTCAAACACAGGCATGGAGTGATCCTTTTGAAATTTGTGCAATGCTAGCGATTCCATTGGGGTAGTCCTAGGATAGAGGTGAGACAATAAACTTAATGCCATTCATTATGCAAGTAAAACCTAGATGATGCACATATCAATTATGCTACACTGAGAAGGAGATGCTTGCTACAATATATGCCTTTGATATATTCTAGTAATACCTAGTTGGTTCTAAAGTCATTCTATATAGGATCATGCTTCCATTAGATATCTCATGAATAAGAAGGATGCCAAGCCTCTCTTAATCTGTTGGATGCTGCTGCTACATGAATTTGGCTTGGAGATTAAAGACAAAAAGGGGACAGAAAACAATGTGGCTGACAATCTTTTATGTCTTAACACTTGTTCCGAAGATAAAATTCCTATTGATGACCAATTGCCTATTAAAAAGCTTTATGCATTGAACTCATATGTAACACCATTGTTTTACCAATCTTGCCAATTATCTAAACATCAGTTGTCTTCCTCCAGACTTCATTGACCAATAGAAAAAGAAGTTCCTACATGAATAAAATTTTACTATTGAGATGATCCACTCTTGTTTAAGCAGTGTGCAAATGTGCTAATCCAAAGATTCATTCAAAATTAGGAGATTTCAAAGGTGATTTTAGAATGTCACTCTTCCCCTTATGGAGGACATTATGAAGGAGATAAAATGTCAACCAAAATTCTACAAGCAAGTTTCTATTGGCCAACTCTATTCCAGAATGTGCATGCATTTGTCAAAGCATGTGATAGATGCCAAAGATCGGGAGGAATTTCAAAGAAGGATGAGATTCCACTGAACTCAATTCTAGAGATAAAAGTTTTTGATGCATGGGGCATAGATTATATGTGTCTGTTTCCCTTTTCATGCAGTTAGACGTTCATCCTAGTTGCATGTG
Organism: Alisma plantago-aquatica; assembly: GCA_963693085.1. Classification (NCBI taxonomy): domain Eukaryota; kingdom Viridiplantae; phylum Streptophyta; class Magnoliopsida; order Alismatales; family Alismataceae; genus Alisma; species Alisma plantago-aquatica. The sequence goes on from OY856410.1 coordinate 874,360,879, forward strand.
ACTATGTATCAAAGTGGGTCAAGGCAATCCCACAAGCTCCAAAAGCTAAACCCATGATTAAATTGTTCCAAAATGTCATTTTCCCAAGATTCAACATTCCAAGGGCAGTTATATCCAATGGAGGCAGCCATTTCAATGAAAGAAACTTTAACAACATGTTGAGCAAGTATGGAGTGAAGCATAAAGACTGTACACCTTACCATCCAAAAATTTCAGGGCTAGTAGAAATCTCTAACAAGAAATTGAAGGAAATTATAGAGAAGACCATCTCCAGCTCAAGAGCAGATTAGGCACTAAAATTAGATGATGCATTATGGGCCTATAGGGTAGCTTACAAAAGACCAATTGACACAACTCTGCTTAAGCTGATCTAAGGGAAATATTGTCATTTTCCTATGGAACTTGAGCACTTTGGGAAATCAAATATTTCAACTATAACCTAAAGAAAGTAGGAGAAAAAAGTCTATTACAAATCCAAGAACTTGAAGAGCTCAAGTTAGTTGCATATGAGAACACAAAAAATTATATAGAACACAAAGAGATGGCATGACAAGTGAATCTAAAGCAAAGATTTCAAAGAAGGACACCAAACTATTTCTGTTCAATTCTAAGCTCAAATTCTTTCTAGGGAAGTTGCGCTCAAAGTGGTCCAGACCTTTTCTAGTGGTGGAAGTTTATCCATATGGAACCATAAAGATGCAAGGAAAACAATCCACATTCAAAGTCAACATAAAATGAGGCAAACTCTACACTGATAGAGAAAAGATAGACCAAAAATCCTTTTGCTCCCTCTTAGATTCATGTTGTTCAAGATTCAAGTCTAACTCTAGACTCAAAATGGAGGATCTTGTGGGAGTACCCACAATTAGGATAGATTTCATTTCAAGCATTCACTCAAAAACTTCCCCTTTTAATATAAATTATCCATGGATGACTATAATAATTTAGATGATAATAATAATGTAGACCATTATAAATCATATAATCATCATCATTGTAGGTGCGAATAATAACAAAAGAAAAGTCAATTTATGAAAAATTTCAGACAAGACACACTATGTTCAAAATGAAAATGCTTTGTTAATTATAGAAAACAAGAAAGTTCAACAACAATATGGAACACACGACATGTGGTACACACCACATACCCTTTTCCTCTCATGACCAAGTCAATTAAGGATCTAGAAACCACAAACACCATGTATATAATCAAACACGATGTGTCTTCTTGGCAATGCAAAACTCCTTCTGCAAAAATTACATGATATGTATAAATTTGCATATGGCGTGTGTTAATCCAAGGAGAGACATTCAATCCCTGATGGAAACTTATGTGGCATGTATATATTTGCATACACCATGTGTTCCATGAAAAATTTGTCACAAGATTCACTGGAAGCAAACATGACATGTGTTTATTCAAACATGACATGTCCTCTTCGGGCAAGGCAACAAATAAAAAGGCAACTGATTTGTGCATTGGTACATGTGGTGTACTCTAGAACACAGGCATGTGAGGCATTTAAAGTAAGGTTTTAAACCCAAATTCATGTTTGAAGAGTGCTACCAGCCACAACTGTGCACCCTCACCCATGTAAGAAGATGCGTGCAAGCTGACGTTGTCGTTTGCCACCACGCAAGCAACCGCCAAAGTCAGGTCTATACCCTTCCATTTTTGCCGCCCCCGATTATGCTTATTGTCATCGATCTACCTTCAAGAAACACCGACATCCGGATCTGCTCCCTTTCCACCAATGTTGGATTCTGACACCATCTTCACCATTCAGCTGCTCATGGACCAGATGGCAAGCCTCGCCACCACGCAAGCCATCAACACCACTATTCTCTCCGCGAAGCACCTCATCTCCTCCCCGTAGTAGACATTGTAAAGCCTGTATTATCCTAATCTACCACTGATATAAGCCTCCATCACCATTGTAGAGATGAAGCCTGCAGCTAGCAAAGAAGACATGACGTGATGCAAGCCTACACACCATGACACCCCATCCATCTTCAACCTACAAATCATGCTATTTGCAGAACACACGATGTGTGTCTACCTTGAACATGCCGTGTACAACATCAACCTTTTCCTATGAAGAAGACACACTGTGTCCTACATTGAACACATTGTGTCCCCTATTCCTGAACCTCAATGAACAACCAATAGAACCTATGAAGCAAGCCTGAAAGCACCCAAGGGGGGGGAGAGTTCTTCCTCAACCCCCAACTACGTATCCACTACTCAATATAGTATCTCAGAGGTAGAAGACACAACTTATAGACTTTGATCATGTGTAGGGTTCTCACTATGCGCTTCACCTATGAAAAGACATTGGAGGCATCGGGATTCAAGGATGAGGTCCTATGTCTTCTACAAGAACTAGGACTCAAGCATACATGTTGCATGGTGATCCAAACTTACCCTAGGCTCACCTACGAGTTTCTGACTACACTGAGTGCTGAGGATGCCCCCAAGAAACCTCATGAGCCATTTGCGATCATTCATTTTTGTCTCTTGGTTCATATCTAGAAATTGTCTTTTAGACAATTCTATGAGGCATTTCAATGCCATTATGGGGGAAGTTTATCATATCCTCAACAATCTGATAGTTATTGTAACTTGGAGGGAAATAAAGATGATGATATCCATGAGGAAAAGTAAGCCAAGGAATAAACCCACATTCATTATCCCATCTTCCTCTATGTCCATTGCCTTCTTTGAACATGAATTTTTGCAAGGAAGGAGACCCAGGGGGTTTGTGGGAAGCAAGACTTTCTTTCTATGGGATATGATGAACAATTTTCAAATCAATGGAAGATTTTTCATTCTCCATAGGTTCTTTAAAGTAAAAAAGAATAAGTCAGGCAACATCATGGTTGGGGGACTGATCACCCTCATTGCCCGCAAATTTAATGCTGATTTTGTAGGTCTGGAAGATGCTCTTGGTAAGAACAAGGTTTCCATATAGTTCCTTATTTATTCTATCTTGTTTGTTCGTTATACCAATAATGATATCGAATCCAGACAATACTTTCTTGATAATGACCAATTCATTCAACTACCCGACTTAGAGAGTGTAACTCAAACAAATAACGACAACTAGAAGTTTGATCTATTTGATTCTAATGGCGATCAGGATGCCCCAATTGCAACTACTGCCCCACCACCGCATCCCTCCACCAGTACACATTGTAACATCCCTAACCTGGGTTATGAACTAACCCTAGGTGTTTTGCCTAAATATGTAATTAAATCCTTGTAATTAACTTTGGGCATGTAATTAAGTTCCTCATAAACATATATTTCAATTTTGCTCCTTTATATATATAGTTGTAGCATTGTTTTGTAATACAGGGATCTATGTGCAAATTACCCAGTTAAGGGATTAACTTGCAAATTGCACATGTTAAGATGTTCCTCTGATGTTGAGACATCATGAGGATGTTTATGATGAAGTTTGAGGGTTTTCCCAAGCTTGAGCACCAAGGTGCAGCTGTGGAAGCAACCCCTGTACTTGAAAACCCTAAATTGGTGTAAAGTGCAATTTACCCAATTTGAGGGGTGCAACTTGTAAAATACATAATCTAAAATATCTTTTATAACTTTTGTCATCATTTAGAGTAGAAATGATGAAGAGGGCACTTCATTTGAATAATCATATAATAAAGAACACCTTTGTGATTGAATAATCAAGGTTCAAAAAGTAACCTTCGCATAAGGCAGATCAACTGTTTATGATTATGGTTTGTTACTTTTTGTAAGACATTTGAACATATGGGTTCATCAGTTCTGTGGGTATATAGTTATGTTTTGTTGCTTTGTGTTTGGAATTTGGACACTATCAGTTTGATATTAGTTGAATGTTCATATAACTTTAGCTAGCTGTTGTTGTTATGTTGTGTTTGGCATTTGGACACTCAGTTATAGTACATCAGTAACTTTGTGGTTCAAAGAGTAACTGCTACAGATCAAACAGTAAATTTGATCCAAGAAGAGTAACTAGATGAACTAACAAGTAACTATATCGACATGAAAGTAACTCTGTGGTTCAAAGAGTAACTGCTACAGATCAAACAGTAACTTTGATCCAAGAAGAGTAACTAGATGAACTAACAAGTAACTATATCGACATGAAAGTAACTCTGTGGTTCAAAGAGTAACTGCTACAGATCAAACAATAACTTTGATCCAAGAAGAGTAACTAGATGAACTAACAAGTAACTATATCGACATGAAAGTAACTCTGTGGTTCAAAGAGTAACTGCTACATATCAAATCTCCCAGATATTCCCGTTCTTCAGTGCAGTCGTGGTATTATCAAGGATGAAGATAATAAAGATTCGTATTTCTATTTATAATAAATTCAATTACATCAGAATCAGGCAAGTAACTGGGGCACACAAAACGTAACTGGGGCACACAAAACGTAACTGGTGCACACAAAACATAACTGGTGCACACAAAAAGTTTGATTTAGATAAAAATAGTAACTCTGAGCTGCAAAAAGTAACCTTCCAAAATACAAGTAAGTTATTGATTTAGGAATAACATATCACACAACAAATAAATTTTTATATGAGACTAATTAAGAAGTATGATCCTAATATAAAGGAAATATGAGACTAATTAAGAAATACATATATAACATAAAATGGAAAAACATATCACACAACAAACAAATTTTGGATGATCTTTATAAAAGATTTAAATTGGATACAATTGAAGCTACACAGTACATCTTGGCCATTGCAATTACATCACCCTAGATGCCCTAGTAGCAGCCTTGACCAATGCCCTCCAACCTAGAGCTCCACCTAGAGTACATGAGATCTCCCTCATAGATTTCTTGAAGATTAAATCCGATGCTTTCCATGGTGAAGATGAGGTTGATGTAGTAACCAAGGCTGAGGAGTGGCTGAGCAACATGGAACATTGCTTTAGAGACCTAGAGTGTCCCCCACATAGCAGGGTTAGATTTTCCACTCATATGCTCAAGGGTGCAACCCGTACTTGGTGGGAAAACCTCTTAGCCTCTAGGGAAGATGATGACCCTACTTTCTCTTGGGATGAGTTTGTGGAAGTCTTCAACGACCATTATGTATCCGAAGCTATGTTAGAAAGAAAGGAGGATGTGTTTGTTAACCTTAAGCAAATGGGTGACATGACTGTCACTGAGTATGCCATGAAGTTCCGTAAGCTCCAAAATATGGTCCTGAGTACACTGAGCAAAACAGAGCCAAGAAGTTCATTAGAGGGCTTAAACCGGACCTAAGTTATGCCTTGTCTGGTAGAGGACACTGGACCATGCAATCAGCCTTGGATGCAGCCCTAGAATTGGAGCATCCTGGGAGGAATCATAAGAAGGAGGTACCCCAAAACAATCGTCACCATCAGCCCCATCAACCCCCTCCACCCTCTAAAAATAAGAGAAAAGCCCCTGAGCCTTCCCCTGAGAATGGGAGAACCCCATGCCCCAAATGTAAGAGAAACCATGGTGGTCCTTGTAGGTTTGGGACTTCTGTTTGCTACTATTGTGGTGAGGAAGGGCATATCTGTCGGATAAATTGGACATTATGATAAATCCCTTTGTTTCGATGATGACAAACATTTCATTCTTGTTGATCTAACATGCTACTTGAGTGTTGCAGGAATAAGGTGGATGACAGAGCTCTAAGGAATCTATATGCTTGAATGATTGTAAATGTCATGAAATGTAATCAATTGTAAACTTGTACAAATATATAATGTACAAGTACTTAGATTTCATGTAAATCAAGCGTTAGATCTTCCCTAGCTAAACACCACACTTAGTTAGGTCATACCCTTCAATAGTGTCACATATGCACACTCATACACACACTTAGTGCCTTAATTGAAAGATTGAAACAAGGTCAATCTCGGTCGACAAACTCCTCGACCGAGACACTCTAGGTCGACAAACTTCTCGACCAAGAAAGACCCAAGTAGTCGTTAGAAACAGCTGACGAGGTAGTTGGCAGTTGCAAATGAACGTTGACCCAGAGAGCCTGTCGATCGACAAAACTTCGACCGAGTAGGTATCTCGGTCGACAATTTGTCGAACGAGATGGACTCTGACAGCAACTGCAGAATAAAGCAACTAGTCATTACTAATGCACCTAACTTATACCTAACGGCTAGTTAAGCACTTAGAACCCCCTAGAAAGTGTCTAGAACGTCCTTAAGCACTTGTAGGTCATTCCTATAAATAGGACATGCCTTAGGACACCTAAAATACACCTAAGCTATACTTGTGCTACACTTGAGCTTGAATACTTATTGGCAATCTGTTTTAAGCAATAGAGCAATTCCAACATTGGCTATTCATTCCCATTGCTCTTAATTGGTGTCCTATAGGCTAGCATCTCCTTTCCACAGCACTTACACTTCTACACTCATTGGTTAGGAGATCAATATGCTTGATATAGCCAAATCAAGCCTTGTGCTTCAAAGGATAAGTTGTAATTTCTATTTTCCTTCTTGTTCCTTTTATTCTTTGTATTCTCCTTGCTACTCCTAGGGTTGGAGGCTGCGGATTGGAGAAGGTTCTTCTCGGAGGAGAAGGTGGACTTCAAGCTACTTCAAGAAGGCTATCGCAACGAGAAGCTACTTCAAGAAGGCTATTGTAACGGGAAGCTACTTCAGGAGGAAGGTTGCTTCAAGGTTGGTGCAATTACTTCTAGGTGAAGGCTGCTTCAAGGTTGGTGTGATTACTTCTAGGTGAAGGCTGCTTGAAGGGTTTAGGGAGAGAGTTGTAATTTTATGTAAAGTCCTTGCGAGGTAATAAAATTAAATTCTTTCCGAATCCCGGTTGGGTAAGCAACCGGGTAGTGGACTGACTACCTTAGTATTTGCTAAGGTAGGAACCACTCTAAATCCTTGTCCCCTTGTCCAATATTCTTGTGGTTGGTTGCTTGAGATAAATAATCGTTAAAATTGTTTTAAAACTCTATTCATGCCCCCTAGTGTTTTTCAATTGGTATCAGAGCAGGCTTCAAGGAACCCTAACAAGGTCTTAAAGAATGGGTGATGGGGTGCTCAACAACCTTAATCTTGAAGGGACATTTGTTGCTAGGCCTCCTGTGTTTGATGGAACAAACTATACATATTGGAAGAGAAGGATGCAGTTCTACTTCCAAGGCATCAGCTGGGACTTATGGAGGATGGTGTCAACCCCATACGAGCTTCCTCAAATGCAATATGCAGAGTGGGATGCAAACACGGTAAAATCGTCTCAGATGAATGCAAAGGCTGTAAGTATTCTTTATTGTTCAATTTCAGTAGGAGAATTTAATAGAATATCAAATTGTGAAACAACTTATGAAATATGGCATAGATTGTCCATTACTTATGAAGGTACGGTTCAAGTTAAGAATTCTAAGATTAGTATGCTTAAACAGAAGTTTGAACACTTTCGTATGGATCCGAATGAATCCATTAGTGAAATGTTTGCAAAATTCTCTTCTATTGTTAATGGTTTGAATGCCTTAGGAAAATCTGTTCTTGAAGAAGATCAGGTATCAAAGGTACTTCGATCACTTCCTCCCAAATACAAGCCCAAGGTGACTGCCATTGAAGAAGCTAATGATCTCACTAAACTGAAAATGGAGCAACTCATTGGCAATCTAGAAGCTCATGAGGCAACTTTAGAAGAGGAAGAAAGAAGAGAACATGAACGTCAACAAGGGAAAAAGAAGGACATTGCATTCAAAGCATCAACCAAGGAAACTCATGACACAGGTGAAGATGATAGTGAAGAAGAAGCTCTCATTGTAAATGGTAAGCAATATAAAAGTTATAAAACTAATAAAACTTCTAGTGTTTCTTCTTCTAGGTGCTTTGAATGTGGCAAAAAGGGACACATGAAAGGTGATTGTCCAAAACTCAAGAAAGGGAAGAAATCATCTCACAAAAAGAAAGAAAGAGCATATAAAGCTGCATGGGATGATTCAAGTGATGATAGTGATGGTGGAGAAGAAGTAGAATGCTTCATTGCTACAACAAATGAAGACGAAGAAGAGGTAAGTCTTTACGATCTACCAAAAGAAGATCTAATTGCTAGTATTTGAGATACCCATGAGAAATATATTGAGTGCAAGAAGAAACTTAAGAAATCAAATAAAGTAAATGATGATTTAAATGTTAAACTTCTTGCTCTTTTATCTAAAAATGAAGATCTCAAGAAGGAAAATGAAGATTATGATCTTAAGTTAAAATCGGTAGAAGCTAATTGCAATCTTCTTTCCTTAGAAAAGTTAAACTTGCAAACTCAAGTAAATGATCTTCAGAAACAACTTGTTCTATGCTCACATTTAGATTATGATAAGGTTGTTAAAGAAAGAAACTCTCTAGTATCTGATTTAGATAAAGCAAAGAAAGATATTGCTAAGTTACAAAGAAATGTAAATGAGTTAAGAGGAAATGACATGCTTGAAAATATTCTAAAAATTTCCTCTAGTTATAATGGAAGAAGAGGATTAGGATATGATCCAAGGAGAAACAAACCCAAAAGAGTTAAAGCATCCAAGGCTAAGATTATGTTTGTACCTAGGAACACAACTCCTAGAAAGAGAAATGAAGTTGACTCTATCAGTTGTCATTATTGCATGCGTCTTGGACATTATTCATTTTCATGCCCATATAAGAAAAAGAATGATGATTTAGCTTGGATTCCTAAAACTTAGTAGCTTGAAATTAACTAGTTGATATTTGACCTAAACTGATTCTTGATATACAAATGTCATATCTCAACACACTCGAGCTCTAACTTTCATAAATCTTATTTTGCTTAGAATAAATTAACAGTACTGAAAATATTCCAGAAACTTTGTCGGTCGAGAATCTGTCGACCGAGTGAACCTCGGTCAAAAAATTGTCGACCGAGCATGTCACTGATTTCCAATATGCTGTAAAATTGCTGAATTCTTTTTGTAATTGATCAAATTGCTATATATTTGTGGTTAATGACTGTAAAACAAAGTATAAATTATGGAAATCATCCTTGAAAACTTATATGAGATTAATTTGGTTTATTCTCTAAATGATTTACGTTAAAACTGAAATTATGCTTAGTTTAATAAAAAGGAAATTTCTGTTTTATCATTACTTACATGATTTTTCCTAAAAGTATTTTCTGGTCTACCCATATAAAAACCATGTGATTACAATCATGGAATTATCATTATATACGTGTATTGTTCTATCATAGGCAAGCAAAATGATTCATTGGTGATATGTCTCTTAGAAATGCTTGCAACACATAAGATAAAAATTTCTCAATTGGCATCTTTAAATGATTTAAGATATTAATCGTGCTTTCATTTTTAAGAAGATGTTTTCGTATTGAGTATCACTTAACATGCTTCAAAATTAATATCTCTTTAAGTTATCTGCAAAATTTATACTTCACATGTGAAATCTGTAGATTTTGCCTCTTGGTTGAAATAAAATTTGGCCAAGGGGCACTATGGTCGAAGTCAAGGTCGATCTAAAATAAGCTTTGACAAAATGCTTGTTTGGACATCATTTTATTGAACTTAATCTTAATATACTTTTGATAAAGGTCAAAATCAAAATTTAAAATCATGTGTGACCTTAGAAGCTTTAAATTGCTTTAATTGTAAGATTAAGGGGAAGCTCATTAACAAAAATTTAATTATTTGATTAAGAAGCTTACTAAAACATTGTAAAGATCATTTAAAGCTAGTCATGACCTTAGTATTCTCACTCATATGGAGAAATCTATGAATTTTATAAAAATGATATATCTTGTTCTTAAAGGAACTCTCTAAACAAATCAAGGCTTAACAACCCTTGCATTTGGTTAGAGATATTTTTATACATTCATCATAAGCTTAAGGGAATCTCATATCATTTTTAGGGCTTAACATCCCTTGTAAAATGGGTGAGGAATAAATACATATGCCATGAACCTAACAAGATCCCATATCATTTCAAGGCTTCACATTCTTTGTAAATGATTAAGAAACAAATTGTGGCTAAATTAGACAAAAATGATATTAAATCCATGTTTCTAATAAGATATCTATTTAAGGGGGAGCATAGTATAAAATTAAGGGGGAGAAGAAATATAAAATATTCAACCTGGATATCTTTTTGAAATGACAAAGGGGGAGAAAGAATATAAAATCAAAAATATAAATGAGTTTCATCTTGATGGTCAGCACTCACTTGCAAAACAAGAATGGCTATAAAAGGTAATCTTCAGGTATGAAACTCACATGCTTTATATTTCCTTATTTCATATTTAGGAAATGTTTGTCATCTTCAAAAAGGGGGAGATTGTTGGATAAATTGGACATTGTGATAAATCTCTTTGTTTCGATGATGACAAACATTTCATTCTTGTTGATCTAACGTTCTACTTGAGTGTTGCAGGAATAAGGTGGATGACAAAGCTCTAGGGAATCTATATGCTTGAATGATTGTAAATGTCATGAAATGTAATCAATTGTAAACTTGTACAAATATATAATGTACAAGTACTTAGACTTCATGTAAATCAAGCGTTAGATCTTCCCTAGCTAAACACCACACTTAGTTAGGTCATCCCCTTCAATAGTGTCACATATGCACACTCATACACACACTTAGTGCCTTAATTGAAAGATTGAAATAGGGTCAATCTCAGTCGACAAACTCCTCGACCGAGACACTCTCGATCGACAAACTTCTCGACCGAGAAAGACCCAAGTAGTCGTTAGACACAGCTGATAAGGTAGCTGGCAGTTGCAAATGAACGTTGATCCAGAGAGCCTGTCGGTCGACAAAACTTCGACCGAGTAGGTATCTCGGTCGACAATTTGTCGAACGAGATGGACTCTGACAGCAACTGCAGAATAAAGCACTAGTCGTTACTAATCTACCTAACTTATACCTAACGACTAGTTAAGTTATAACATATTGTAGTTACTCCCATTTCGTAAATCATGCATTGGTTTATATAAACTTAAACATGGGGCAGATAGGTAGCATTTAAAGAGCCGATATAATAGACATATTACATGCCAAAAACTGTAGATATGAATCAGCTATAATATTAATTGTAGAGAGTTGCACATGTCAGAAAACCATGCCTTTTTAGCTAATAACCCACTTTTTATTTAACTCAGAGTCCACCTTCATTTAGCCCATAATCCCCTATGTCCTATTCTGTAAAGGACAATGGATTACACATCCTTTGTAGGGAGGTGTTTGACCACGTCTGTTATTGAGTCAGTAAAGGAGTTGTAGATAGTGTTGTACGAATATCAGATGCCGAATATTTGACGTACAAACTTGTTTTTGTTGACAGTTGTGTCTAAACCAAACATTTCATCAATAATTCAACATTTTGATAAATAGGGAGAAAGTAAGCACAGAACAGTGGCTAAAAAATTAAGTGATAGATAGGTTAAGGACAATAAGGTATATTTAATATCTTCAAGTAATTAATATCTACATATGGTTTGAAATTCAAATCCACAGAAAATTGCATAATTGCCATAATGTGTCTGAGTGTCTAGACAACAGAACAATGGCTACAAAATTAGGACTATCTCAATTGTATATTATAAAGTATTAAAAAAGATGTTTTTGGGTGGGTAGCAATAGGGACTTGTACGATGAGGAGAAAAAGAGAAGAGGATGCAAACAAAAAATGGCTGAAAATTATAATCACGGTGGGTGCATATGGCGAATATTAGTAAGAATTTTGGTTACTAAAATTGAATACAGAAATTTGAGAACAATCAAAAAGTACTTATTTATAAGTTTGCATTCATATTAGAGAGAGAAAAGATTAGCAAGCATTTTGAAAATTATAATTGCATAATAAAGACTTACAAAAATTATTTACATAATGTGTAGTTCTAAAGATCTACTGCTGTTTGAAACACCAACAAACCATAGAAGTGTATGATTGCTTTAGTTCATTCAACATATAAACTTAAAGTACATTCAATTACATACAATAATCTTTCATGGCACTGGCCTTGTCTTAGTTGATCCCACACAATAGCCTAAAGTACATTCAGTTAGATTAAATAATTTTTCATGGCATTGACCTTGTCAAACATACTCATCTACTTTAGAGAAGTTGTGTGTTATGTCCTGTTGTCCATTCAGAAAATCTGGATAAAGAAAAATAATGACATGTTGGTTAAGTGCAATTCCCTGATTTGTGGATGCCAAGACAAAGATAGTAGAAAATGAAAATCCAGAATCCTTGAGGCTATCGTTTATTCTAAACCCTTTAGTTGCCTAAATACTCCCATGTCTTGTGATATGTTAGTCATTTAGTCTTACATATTTAGAAAAGAAATTGTGTTTATATAGCATTTCAAGAATACATTAAGACCGTCATTGTTTCAATGTAGAAAGCAACATGCAATATATGTTGATAATACACATGGTGTTCCTAAAAGGAGAGAGTATAAAATAAAGTATGTCCTTACTTAGAAAAGGCAAGTAAACTTGAAACAAATCTATCTATTAATCTATATAATGTTCAATCTAAATAGAAGGCAGAATAGAAATGTGATATAATCATCTTTTTACAATTCAACTACACAACTATACAAAATTTCATAGTGGTATTATTTTTGAATTGAATATACGTAGATATTTTTACCACTTGCATCAATTATATATAACTAAAAAAAATAGGAGCAATAATTCTATGTCAAATTATTTCCTCAAACGATAATGTGTTAAATTTTTTATAAACTATGATAGAAGTTATAATCGTATATGTGAAGAGAGCAATGAACATATTCAAATTTCTTAATAAGTTACAAAAGCTTTAAATTTAGAGAATGAACCTGAAAGAGATATTTGTTACATAAAGCTTCATGTATAAAACAAAATATGAAGCCTATGTTGCATTGATCACACTTCATATGTACATTGTAACAGGAAGCTGTATCAAAAAATTCTCTCTGTAGCAATAGAATGATGAAATACAAAAGGTTACAAATTGTAGATTAGTTTAAATAAAGGAAAAATCATATATGTGAAAAATATAATTTATACATTGTACATTGCGACAAACTACTACTGAAATAAAATAAAACTGTTGTTTTGGTAAATTTAGAAATAATTTAATACACATTATTTAACCAATTATAACAGACTGGCATGGCTTTGTATGTCTACTATTCTAAATATAAATTTGGAAATTTCAAACATTTTTAATATGCTTTTTACTTTATGTTGTTGGTTTACTCGGCTTTGATTGATGCACCACTAACGTTAGAACCTACAAGTTACTATTTAGGTGTCTTTTTATCTTTCTTTCCTTTCATTCGAAGGTAAAGTTCATGTTTGCGGAATGTATGTACTATGCTTCCTTATCTCGCTGAACGTGCCAAAAAAGTTGCAATGCAATCTAATGCAAATAGTCGTGAATCCATTTTTCATCCAAAGAGAACGGGCACATTGGATGGAATTGATGGAGGACGCGGGGTGAATGGAAAATGACAAAGCTAAAATGCAGAATGGGTTGTTCGTTTTCCATACACATTTACTGTTGCTGACAGAATTTAATTATTTTTGGTGTTGTCTTCCATCGATGAAGCCTAATTTTCCATTTCTGGTATGTATAATTGCTGCTGATGAGATTGAGGAATAGGTAATGAGTTGGAGATAGATGGTGTTTGGACAAGGTCAGAGCAAGAATATAAAAAAATAATGGTTATTAAAGAGAGAGATAGGGTATGTGTATATGCAAGTCTCTGCTGTTTACTGTTGCTGCCATACCATCCCACGTTTGGAAATGACATAAGGAATAATTGGAAATTTACTTGCGGTATTGAGAAGGTTGGGCTTTGATGTTTGATGATGTTGTTGGAAGGGAGTACATGTGAAGAAGAGTTCTCAATTTCAGTCTTAACAAACAGCAACCTGCAAACTGAGGACTAATTTGAAAGAGGAGATGAGCAAATATGTGGAGGTCCGCTAAAGAAATGGAAAAGGAAGAGGCGGCGGGGTTAGTGTGATGGATGATGATTTCACTATGGTGGCCGTGAATCAACTTTTTAAAAATGTTATTGGGCGGAAGATTTTTACCGAAAGTTTTCAGAGGCAAATCAACAAGCCGTTGTCATCTATACCTCTGCAGTACCAGGGGTCTGTGCGGCTTGATGAGTTCCGTTTCGCTGGGATTCAGGTACCGTCCTAATGCAATTAGGCATGGCAAAATTCTCCATCCGAACCGAACCCAAACCGAACCGAACCCAACCCAACCGAAAAATGTGGTTTCCGGAGCTATTTTCGGGTTTCGGTTCGGTTCGGGTGACAAACCAAAAGCTCATAGTTTTTTTCGGTTCGGTTGATCAAACCCGAACAAACCTACGGATACGGGATATCCGCAAGGTTCAGCACGCCCAGGCGCCCAGCATCATTGGGTCATTCCTCATCCCGTCATCCGTGAGTTTTCAGACTTTGGGCGAGAGGGTTTCTCAAAACTCTAGCCGCCGCCCTCCAGTGCTTTCCCTATCCTCGCTCTGGGCTTCTTCGTCTGGAATCTCGCCGCCCTCTCCTCTCTCTTGGCTTGTTCTGATTTGGGTGCTCGCTATCATCTCGAACTTCGAGGTCTCGAGGCCATTGACGACTCGTCGACGCCAGACGTTCGCAGTCGTTCCGGGCTGGACTCTGAAGATCAAAACGAGGTCATCGTGAGGCGAGGAGGGGATTCCGGAGGCCACCACACCGTATCCGCAACGCGAGAGGAGGAGATTTGGCTGTGTGACTGGTGCTATTGCAGGACGCTCTTCTCCAAGCTTCAGGTACACTGGTTTCACCGGTTTCCATTTCCGATCCCTCTGTTTCGTCTTTCTCTCTCTGTCGCTTTCGTCTCCCACCGGTCCCAATTCTGCAGTAGGGGGTAAAAGTTCCGCCGCTCGTTGTACTAACCAACCAGTCGCTGGCCGATCCAGCGATCCTGCCGAGGCTGTGGCTCCCCACAGGCGGTGGTGAACGTGATGGAGGCGGCGGCTGCTGCCAGTGGCGTAATGGTGGGAGGGGGAACTGACTGGCGCGTCTGGTCCTTCCCTGGTGTGGCGTGACGTTCGCGCTTCTTCCCTTACCTCGTATTTTGGACCCTCCTCTCCCGATTCCTGTCCACTGGGATTCCGCCGCCGCCGGGCTGCGGCTTTGCTGCATAACACTGGTCACTTTCGCTATCTTCTTCACCTTCGGTAACAGAGAATTGACACTTCTCTTCCCAATCGTCTCGTTTCGATCCGTTCTTCTGTCGGGGTACATTGTCGTTCCCTTTCTCTTCGCATTTCCTTAATCGAACGTCCTGCCGTCCATTAGGGTTGTTGATTCCCATTGCCTATTCCCCATCTGGGCGTCGTCGTTCCCGAAAGAATCAAGCATGGCTGCCACTACGGCTCTCCTCCTTTCTCTGTTTCTCCCCTTCTTTCTCTTCACGGCAAGCCACGCCGTCAAACCCATAAACGTCACCATCGCCGCCGTCACAGACCCTAACGACGCCGCCATCATCGAAGCCTTCCGTGATTTATCTATGTTCTTTGATTTCTTGTCTTCACTTTGCTTATAAACAAAGTTTGGGGCTTTATTCAAGTGCTCCTGTATTAGGAAAGCAGTTGGCCATCAATCAAACCTATTGAATCCAACCTATTGAATCAATCTGACTTAATTATTTATGTGGACCAGTCAAAAAATGATTACCGCGTACAGTTTCCATTGTTTGTTTCAAAAAATGATAACATACTATCCACTCTTTTGCAGTCGGGGAATAGTTTTCTGTCTTGTGCAGCAAGTAGATACTTTTTCCCTTTGTTGTCTAGTTCCATTTGTTGTCTAGTTCCTATTTTGAAATGCCTATCTTAATCGAAACAATAAACTATGATGCCCATCTTAAATGCTAATATGTACTGTTCAGATTATGTGTACATAAGTATTTAATTCTTGTGATTGCATTGTTGAAATGCCTATCTTAATCGAAACAATAAACTATGATGCCCATCTTAAATGCTAATATGTACTGTTCTGATTATGTGTACATAAGTATTTAATTCTTGTGACTGCATTGTTGAAATGCCTATCCTAATCGAAACAATAAACTATGATGCCCATCTTAAATCCTAATATGTACTATTCAGGTTTATATGTGTACATAAGTATTTAATTCTTGTGATTGCATTGTTGAAATGCCTATCTTAATCGAAACAATAAACTATGATGCCCATCTTAAATGCTAATATGTACTATTCAGGTTTGTATGTGTACATAAGTATTTAATCAATAGGAATATATCCTGAATAGTCCCCACTCAAGATATACTTGCCTATAGTATACCCATTCAAGATATAATCAATAGGATTACATCTTGAATAGTCCCCACTCTTTGGGACTATTTTCAAACATGTGATCACACTTAGGTAGTGAGTGCATACTTGTTTCTGAGTTCTAACGAGATCTAGTAGCATCTCCCTTAATGTTCTCTGGATACATATGTAGAATTATTCATAATTCTACATCGGTGTATTCGGAGAACTGAGGGGAAATGCTGCCAGATTTTCATTAGAATTAAGAAATAAGTATGCATCCACTAGTGTGATCACATGTTTGAAAATGGGTTAGGACCTACCTTACATTTGAGATAGTAGATACACTTATTGAATGCTACTACCTTAAAATGGACTAATATGAAAACTTCCTATATTTTTTTATAGATTATCAAGTTTATAGCTATGGAGAGTGACACTCCAATGGATGAATCGACTCCTATTAGTAGTAACATTGGAGATGGGGAAAGTCAAGTGAATACTAATCCAAGGATGTCTAGTTCTAGGAAAGGAAATTTTAGAAGTGACATATGGGCAGAGTTCACAAGGAAAGAGGTGAATGGAGTGGCAAAAGCTGAATGCAAGTATTGCTTCCGACTAAAAATGGCACCTCTTCCCTCTTGAATCATTTTAACGGTACATGCCCTATTAGAAAAACTTTGGTAGTACAAGAAGAGACAACACATGTGGGCTCCATTGGGGAAGCAAGGACTTCAAATTCTACCTTTAGTCAAGAGGGTTCAAGAAATGATCTAGCTCGGATGATTGTCCAACATGAATATCCTCTATCAATGGTAGAACATGAAGGCTTTCGGACATTCTGAAAGCCGCAGCATCTCTCGCAGTCACCCACCCATTCGATTTGGTACTCTTTGCTTTGCTGCATCATCTTCTGCTGTCGCCTCCTGCTTCCTCCTCCTCCTCTGCAGCATCATATTCTGCCGTGGCCTCCTCCATATGCAGACTCGTCGTCCATGGCACCCCACCTTCCTCCGCCACCCCCTTCTTTGGCCTCTGGTGTCCCTTCTTTCTCCGTGACATTCTCCTGTGCTTCGCCCGGACCTCTTCCTTCCTCCTCCGCTAGCTTCTAACCCTCCGTCGCACTCCCATCTCCTAGTTCCTCGTTGTTCTTCCCTCACAACCCATCTTCTCAATCATCCCGTCCCTCCTTCCCTCTGCCACAACCTCATCCTCTTCTTCCTATGCCACCTACTATCTGCACCGCAAGTAAACTATGGGGTGTGTTGCTTGGAGGTAGCCGCATCGTCGGGCCTGAAACGACAGGCATCCAAACAGAATCTCTAAACGCTAGGATTTATATGGGGTGCAATTAGACTCCCAATACTCACAATTGCATATGTATTGATAAACGTAGCATCCAGACGGGACCTCATGCACAGTAGCAAACAGGCCCTAAGGGGAGGGAGAAATCATGAGGACAGGTACAGGGAATAAGGGGGAGGATTTAAGGCGGAAAAGAAAATGGGCACAGCAGCATTTTCACGATCAAAATAGAGGGAAGACGGGGAAGGGCGGCATCCAGGGAGTCGACGAAGAACTTCATGAAGGAAACGAAAGGGGATAATAGGGCGGATGAAGGTAACACATTAGAGGAAGAAGAGAGGAGAAGGAAGTACCTGAGCCGCAGCCTTGAACTGGAGTAGGTGCCGCCGACCTGTCGTGAATGGAGCGGGAGCCGCGCTGTGCTGGAGATGCGCCGTGAACTGGAGCCGCCACCGCAAATGGAGAAGAACTCGCGAGCACGTCTACGCCTCCTTTGCTGTGAGTTTCAAGCTCCGCTTTGATGGTCCGTAGCAACCGCCGGTGAGGTCGGGCACTTGGTGGGGGCAGTGGGGGAGTAACATAGGGCAAGCAACACGCAAATCGTGGAGTCGGGTACTTGGAGTGGGGATGGGGGTGATTCGGCTGGGCGACCCAAACCCGAGAAGTCGAGGGAAAAAGAAATCCCGGAAAAAAAATCTGAAAAATCATGAAAAATCGCCAATCTTGAATCACGTGCGTATCATATGGGAGCACAAAACCGAAGTTTTTGGGTATTTGTTGCTATGCCAAGAAAGATATATATAATCGTACATAGATCTCCAGCGAATATGTAGCGTCTCTCTCAATAGATCTATACTATATATAACAACCGTTTTAGATTAAATTTGTAATTTTTTCCAAAACTGTTTGGATCTCCCGTGCAACTTTTGCAAACATATTTTATGAATCATGGAGTCCGTCCTTATCCCAAATTACAAGCAGCGTCTCAAAAAGCGTTATGCGATACGTGCTGATATAGAGTATATGCGGTGTGCGGAAGTATATGCGGGAGTATATATAGTTTTGAATTTTTGAATAATTTAATTACTATATATTAATCATGCAATTGCTGATTTAATTTGTACAATACATATTTGGACCCTAAAACTTCAGACATAAAACTTGAGATAGATTCAAATATGAAGTTTCAATGAAAAATAAAGCACCATTTAGAATGCATTCTAGAATCATTTAAGCATAAACTCCAATGAAGCACACATGAAATGGTTTAACATAAAGACTAACCATATCTTAAAATGTCCTAGAGGTTCAAAACAACAAACACTAAATAAGCATGTCTTCTAAGAACAAAACACACAACAAAATAGTACATCAAGAGAATGTTATCAATAAAGATGTAATCTAGTTCGGACTGAGATAGCACATGTTGATCTAGAAATTGCTAACTAATCGGCCTTATAAATAGCTAAGAATATGCGGTCCATGCGACATTTTTTTTAATCACTGATTACAAGTAGTCCGATTTCTACATAAATATCTTTGTGGAGGCACAAGCTACAAACAAGACTGCCAATCCTTGTTGTAAGGCAAAATCCACTGATCTGAAGACAAAACTAGAGGAAGCTGATGATGGCATCATCACAGTCCTGTTGCTGACATTCTGAATGCATCATATGAAGTATTAGTGGTAACTTAGAAACCAGCGTTTTTGTTTTCCCATTTGCTAACCAAGCGAAAATCACCCTCAAACTCCTAGAATTAAAATGTAATAATCTAGGAAGCACAAACACTTCTAGACAGCCCCCGTGTCCGTGTCAGACACGTTTTGGACACATATACTTCCCGGACACGGCCCAAAACGTTTTGGACACGACTGGGAAGTGTCCAGTTCATTTTAGTCTTTTTTGCACTTCGGACACAGCAGGACACTGCCCAGACACTTCTTGGACACGTCACTGTAGCTGCTGCTGCTGCATAGCATATTTCAGAGTGCAGATGTTGATAATTTAGCCGATGTTTATTACGGAGAAAATCTAACATAGAGCTGAGATCTAATCACAATTAAAAAGAACCAATTTGCAAATTCTAAGCCAAATTAGAGATTACAAGTCAAATTATAGTCTAATAAGTTGGTTAAATGAGTAATACAAACTCACATATATTAACATGAAACATACATTTAGGCTTCAACTTCATATTGTTTTTACCATACACATAAAGACACATCTATTTGCATATAAGATTATACATACATAGATACATTAATATGGGCAAATTTTATCCCCTCATCCAATGCAATGTCCGTGTCCTACATTTTAGAAATTTGACGTGTCAGTGTCCGTGCTTCCTTGGTAATAATCTTGTTTTACACCCTACCAAACCGACCCTTATGATTGCGCCAACTCCTCTCCCTCTCTTGTATAATCTCCCCTTGCGGTGACACCCGTTCTCCATCTACCCCCCCCCCCCCCCCCCCCACACACACACACACACACACAAACACAAACACAACAAAATCCCTTGCTGCTGCCATAGTTATCCAGGCTCCCGCCTAGGCCCACTAGGCTCTAGGTGGGGCGCCTAGGTTTTCAGTTAACTGAAGATGGACACTTAGTCTCCATTTAACCCCACCCCCGCCCCAACAACATAACAAAATCCCTTATTGCTGTCATAGATATCCAGGCTCCCGCCTAGGTTTTCAGTTAACTGAAGTGGATGCCTAAGGCCTTTTAGGCTTGAATTAAGACACTTAAAGACCAAATTTACATGGATAGGTCTGGATTTGGTCAAACTAAATCAAGGTTAGTTATTTTAGGGAAGAAATGGATCTGATTTATGCCAAATGGATCTAAGTTGGGCAACTTAGGTCTGATTTGCGAGAAATAGGTCTGGTTTTTGGAAAACATACCTTGTTTAGGTCTGTGTTTGCCAAATTAGGGCTCGTTTAGGTCAACTTAGGACAAATTAGGGGAAGTTACATTTGTTTAGGCAGTGTTATGCCAAATAGGTCTGACTTAGTGCAAATTAGGACATACTTAATTTAAACTAGGTCCAATGTAGATCATTTTAGGTCATATTACGGCCATATAGGTCTAGCTAGGGTATGACAAGTGTGATGTGGGTTAAGTAATGATTTATTGATCTCAGGGATAACCAATAAAAATATACATAGTGTACAATGTATATATTTGAGTGTAGTTGATTGAATGTATATGCAAAATCATTTATATATATGTAAAACATTAGCAAATATGAAGAATGCCTAGAAATGCCTTAGGCCCCCTAGGCTTCCCTTGTGTCGGAAGGATCCCCCCCCCCCCCCCCCCCCCCCCACTACTGTGATGTCTGATGTGATGCCAATTTTCCCCAATTCCCCTATCCCGTTATAATCCCTCCATCCCTTCCCTACAACTCCTTGTCCTTCTAATTCCTCTATTCCCCCTATTTCTTCCAATTTCTCTGTATCCCTCCCCACTTCTTGACATGTCTACTGCCTCGCCTTGTCTCCTTTCTATTGTTTGATGCAACTACAAATTATTGATGGTTTATGTCCCCCCACCCCACCCCCATGCTCTAATTAACAAAGTTTTGATCTTTGAGCATCTAAACTCTCAAGCGTGCCAGACCATTCTTCTCCTATATCTCCAAGACGTCAATCAATGCTTCTCTATAATCATGTATTAATTCCATCGTTTGTAACTTTATTGTTGAAAATTTTCTGTTTACTTATTTGATTGTCTATTCACTTGCTTTTGCAATATGTTTCTAATTGCATTGTTTAAGTTATCATGCTTACTTATCTGATTATCTATTTTGTTATTTGTATTTATGTTGGATAAGGAATGGATTGAGGAAATTTTCATGCTGTTTGGGACTTGCTTTTGAGTGCTCTCATGATAACCATGGCATTTCCACCTTCCACCCTATTGGGTCGTCTCACCCTCTATTTCGATGCATAATTTGGGTTTATGTGGAATATATTAGTTGTAGGGCAACAATGATCCCCTTTGATGTAGCTTGAATCTAGACTCTCCATGTGGATGCTTGGGCTGATAGTCCAACTCCCAAACAAATCTCTATCGAGGAGAGATCTTTTAAAACTCAAGGTGGGTAAGGGACTGATTATTTTGAGCAGAGATATTTCAAACTCACGTCTGTTGCGTCTATGAGGCCGTTTTAGGAGGGAGGATGGCAATACTGTTTGATTGATAATCACCATCAACTGTCTAGGCTTAAACTCTCTCTTATGTTGCATTTTATGGAATAGGAAATTAGTTAGTAGCATGGGAAATTGATCCTAGCTCTGCTAGGGGGCTTTTTTGTTTGAGTGCCACTTCTCTTGGAATTTGATTGAAAGAGTTTAGTTAGACTAGCTCGATAATTCTTGTACACAGCCAAATGCTCTAAATATCTCAATCAAACAAGGATTATGTTGTTATTTAGAATGGTTGAGGCTAAAATTAGGAGATTTGACCTTTCCACATGATTACGAGTAGGTCCTTATATATTAACACTTGATGTGCCATTCGTTTTCTCCTTTAAATATTTATTTATAAAAGTTAGTATTAACATTTTTACTGTAAGGACCAGTAAGCAAGACATTTCTTGTATTATTCTGTGTTAACATATTGTTTTTTTAAAAACTGTTAACCTAAAAAGCATGCAGAGGTAGGTATTATTTAAGTTTGTTTTATGGCATAAAGTTAAGTTCTTGTCTAGTTGTTTCACCGCAACCGGTAGTGTTTATGTTTATTATTTCTTTCTTTCTGTTGAGACACTACACATTCGCTGGAAATCTGTCTGTGGTTATATATCTTTCTTGGTAACACAATGACGTGTATGCTGCTTAAATATTTAATATAGCATCACAGATCTTGAAAATTGCTCCTGTCATTTGATTTTGGTAATTTTGGATTTATTGTATTCTACTCATATTGATGCTCAAATGACAAGTGGATAGAACTAATGTGCAAATATGTAATCTGTACATTCAACTGTTATAAGTATAACTTGTATATTGAAAAATAGTGAACTGATTATCCCGGAGCAGTCGCTAAATTACATATTCAGTACTAAGCAATGTTCAAGGTTTCAACGAAATGGTTGAAATTTTGCCAAAAATTTCTGTTTCAGTGGCAATTGAACATCGAAATGGACTGACGAAACTCTCGAAACAGGCAGTTCATCGATTTATTTTTTACTTTTTCATATAATATGTATTACATAGAGCATATTTTTTTTTGCACAGTTTCGTGTATTTATGCTTGCAAACTATAATGACTTAAGTCATTGATTTCAGCATCAAAAATCGACAAAAAAATTCCCCATGAAATGCCCTTTGAAACAGTTCACCATCACTCACTCACAAATGACGAGACCCCACCCCCACATATCCAATAGGAAATATTGTTACATATTTGAGTAGATTTACACTAGCAGATCATTCTGGTAAAATTTCATAAATTAATTCGTTGATTTTGCCGTCAAAACGCCAGGTACATATTTATCGAAACATCTGTCGAAATTTCTGTTTCTGTGGCCATCGAAACGGCATCGAAATTGGACATTTTCTTCCTTGGTACCAAGCAATAGGCCCTGCAACTTCCTGCTAATTTTGGGACTGTTGGACCTTGCTGGTAACTCAATGTAGTGATGTCTATTTTGTCAGGGTGTTCATCGGTGAAAACTTAATTGTTGGCAAATATGAGTTGCTCAGAGGCTGAAGACAATCCATTTAACAGTATGGATGAGAAAGAGGTTCCAACTGAACATACAGATTTTGATGCTAGTAACATTAAGAAGAAGAAGAAGAAGAGAAAGCAAGTTTTAGCAGATTCTGCCACCATTAATGCTGCAAAGAGGAGAGGGGTTTGTTACTTGAGCCGCATCCCACGACACATGGACCATGTAAAGCTTCGTCACATTCTCTCTCAATATGGGGAGATTGAACGCATTTACCTTGTTCCAGAAAGTAATATGTGATGCAGTTGCCATTTTATTTATATTTGTTTCTGTATTGTATTACACTCAACACTTATGAAAGCATTTTTTTTCTCTCCTTTGCAGATGCTTCTGCTCATGCCAACCGTAAACGAGCTGGTGGTTTCAGAGGAATAGAATTCTCAGAAGGGTAGGCCATGTGCGAGGACTTTGTGTTTTTTATAAACATGTTCTTCTAAATATAAGCTGAGCGCCTGACAATCTTGGGATTGAGTCTTGTAGATGGGTCGAGTTTGCAAAGAAAAGTGTTGCTAAAAGGGTCGCCAATATGTTAAATGGTGAACAAATGGGTAAGTAACCAAGAAACTGATAGACAAGTAACTAGGAATAAACTTCTTTTAAAGCATGTCTTTCTACAACAACCTGCTGTCGACATCAACAATAAATATCTAGTAACTTTCTTATGAAATTAATTATTCTCTGTGTTTTCAATGTGTTATTATAAATGATTTCGATTTCAGTACATCGATTTTAACTTGAAAATTTCAACAATACGTGGTTACTGTATTGGAATTCAGCAAATAGCCTATGCTAACAGATAACATGTTTCACCGTTGATATCCAATGTAATGCCCCCTCCCTCTTTTTTTTGGATTGGCTAAAATCCATTGCTTTCCTTTGTCAAGTGGTAAGAAGAGGTCATCTTTTTATTATGATCTATGGAACATAAAGTATCTCCACAAATTTAAGTGGGATGATCTTACTGAGGAAATAGGTACCTTTTATTATTTGCATGAACTATCATACGAACTTGTAGGTTTTCCTTCTAAATACTTGTCAAATGATCTCACCAAATCTTGAACTCTTTTCAGCTCTACAGATTTACCAGCTTTGCTTATAACTTATAAGTTATAATATGATGTGAAGGAAGTGCTGAGATTACTTTGTAGGTAAATCATAGGCCAGATGATAGCATATCTTTTGAAATTCACATGAATTAATAAAGAACTTACTCCAAATAACACAATGTTTTCTGTCCAATTTGGCTGAGGTGATTATAGATGGTCCTTATAGAACCAAAAACCATATAATTACACATTCAAGTAGAAAAATAGGAGAGTTTCCGTGGAAGATTTTAGGCGAGCAGTACTAACGTGAAGTACTCACATATAGGAGCACTTGTACAACTAGTGAGAATGAATGATGAAGCATAACCATCCATAGGATAACTTTTTTTTCTTCTTCTCTTATATAAAAAGCAATATAGTGAGAGTGCACCCGTTGTGGAAGAAAGGGGCAAACTAAGGAAGCTTTCTGTGAGTGACATGAGTTTCTTACTAAGATTGTGAATGTGGCATCTACCGTGAATGTGGAAGCACAAAGCTGCATCAACTGATTATACTTCTCATCGGTCATTGAAATCAAGTGTATGGACTCCATCTAAATTCAGGCGCCACTGATTATATGACATGCATACGGAATATGGTCACTGTTACACCCAACAACCTTCACCGCTTACACCTAACAACCTTCCCTTCCTAATGTCACCTTAGCAGATGGTTCTACAATTAATCTTAAGGGCCCTAGAAGTGTCTCTCCCTCCACCCAACATGACTCTCAAATCCACAATATCCATCTTTCAATTGGCAATTTAACTCGTTTCCTTTATGATGCTATAAGACCATGTTTTATTTGGTTGAAAGGACTAGTATGGGATGTAAGAGAGCAAGGGATGGGAAGGAAGGGATGGGAAGGTACATGCAATGGAAAGGACGTTTGTTTCTCATTATACGTTTTGATATATAACCAAGATAGGATTGATTGTAAAATTCAATTTGTTATCTATAATCATTTTGCATTACCTCATAATGAAGACCCGCAAGGGAGAGGCCTTGTGTTCCTGTCTGCGCCTAATCAAAATAAAAAAACAAACAACATCACTTAATGGAAATGAACGGCATCTCTCCTAAATAGGGGCATCGTGGCAAGAAGAGTAGAGGACACAAAACGGAGAGACAAACAGATTCAGGCGCAGTTAATTGTAGAACCAGGGGACGGGAGCATGGTTTGACAGAAAGGAAAACGGTGAGGCTGACATGCTTGTGACCTGTGAGCAGCTGGAGAGTGACTGGAAGACGGGAACTTTGCAGAACCAGGGGACGGGAGCTTGGCTTGACGGAAAGGAAAATGGTGAGTCTGACGTACTTGTGACTTGTGAGCCGCTGGAGAGTGACTGGAAGACGGGAACCTTGAAGAACGAGGGGACGGGAGCATGGTTTGACGGAAAGGAAAACGGTGAGGCTGACGTACTTGTGACTTGTGAGCAGCTGGAGAGCGACCGGAAGATGGGACCTCAAGGAAATGGGCTGAGGATGCGGAGTGGATGCTGATAGCTTTTGTCACAATTGCATGCATAGAATTAAATTTCTGATTTTAACTGTATCCAATGGCCCAGAAACAGAAATTTACATAAATTTCTGTCAGTTTATTAGTAATACCTATTTCCAGGCTGTCAAAACGGCATACCTTGTTCCTTGTTCATAGTACATTTAATGTATATAAGTTTAACTAGTGAACGCACACGTGCACATGCACGTGACATATAAAATTTGTTGGAAATGTACGGGGAGAGGACTCATCCGTGAAAGGGTCCCTACGGTAAACGATATTTGTGTTGGTTGTTTGAAAGGAGTGAATCAAGGAACCATTTCCGTAGGATGGAGAGAGAAATACAAAATTAAAGATAATAAAAGTTAATAGGAGAGTGTGAGAATAAATATTTGTAGGAGCAAAATTCCTTGAAAAAAGGAGAGGAGAGTGAATCAAGGAGAAGGCATCATCAAACTCACTCTTTTTTTAATAGTATAGATATATAATAATTAATAATACTCGGACCATATGATTTACTTAATTTTACAGGAATACAACATTAGTAATTAAACACAGCAAAAAGTGAGAAAAAAGCGGTCTATTATTTGACCCGCTTAATTGGTGGTCAAGGGCTGTTTTAAGTGGCTGGTGGGCTGGGCCGCTTAAGCAGCCGCTCACGCCGTTTTTCATTTTACTAATACCATTGGGCATTTCCTTTTTTAATTGAATAATTTTGTTCTTTTGGTCGAAGCCGTTAAGTTGTTTTTGTTTTGTGAATCCAGCTTACAAGAATGCCATCAGGGAACAGAAGTTAGCTCTGGAAATTTCAGCTGCTAAGAGGGAACGCGACTTCTATCTTTCAAAGGTTGAGCAGTCCCATGCATTGAATTCCATCATGGAGCGTGTAAAAAAGGTAAATACTTTTATACATATACTTATTATTTTACTGTTAAAGTTTTTAGTCTATGGTAGACATGATTTTCCCCTTATATTTCTCAAGCTTCTCCGTGGTCACTGAACATATCTGACGGTTCAAGCCCTAACTTGGTATTTTGTCTGCTGCCTTAAATGCCAAACGTCTTGACTGTTAAACTCATTCCAAAATTGAAAGTTGATGTAAAATATTGAACCATGAGGACCTTTGAAATGCATATAAATAATGATATTCAGGAAACATTTTTTGAAATGTAATGTGGACTTCTGGTAAAAGAAGACCTATAGTTAATAATCCTAGGGAATTCATTCAACATGCTAGAATCTTGTCACCTAATTGCAAACATTTATGAACATGTAATTTGACCAAAGAATGAGTTACTTTATTCAAAGTGGCGAAAATAATTTCCAACTAGGGTTAAAATTGGAGAACAAATTATATTAGGCTACCTATTTATTATTATCTTCTATATTTTGCCAGTCAAACTTTATTCCATATATGTTTATGTTATGAGATCATTATATTCTCACCCACAAATCTTAACAGTATCGCTTCCTTGAAATGCTTTAAAAAATTTACAATAATTTCCTTATTCCACAAAGAGCAGACATGACATGTCCGGTCATAGTTGTTGCAAAGCACGTCCTTCACGGTCAGCAAGTTAAAATCACATATTTGTTTCAAAACCATCAAGATTCTTTAGTTTATCTCACTTAAGGGTTTATTTAGGAGCCAACCTTTTGAATCCCAATAATCGTCGGTGAATTTGCTATCAGCTGGTACGGTTTCAGGGTGCAGGGTGACTAAGAGCCCTTTCATGCCACTTGAATAAGAGCAGCAGACCATGTGTAAAAGAGCAGAGATGACGGAGTATGATGGCAGTTCTCAGTCCCTCTGAACTCCGGGTGATTAGAGAAATATCTGTTTTCTGCTGATTCTGTTACGTTTGGCTTCCAAATTTTATATGATATGGTAACTACTGGGATTTCAAACGGGCTCATCTGAACTCAACCTAACTTAATGCTCTTCATTTATCTCTCTACAACTTCAAAATTATCTCTTGAGAAGGCTTATTATAGTTATAACAAATTAGCATTCAGTTTCTGGAGTTTTGAGGCCACTTATTTCAGCGTTTTCACTTTCATTCAATTCGTTTGGATGAGATACTTTCCATACCAGTATGCTCTCATAAACAAACCTTTACATTTTAGTCATGGATATCCAATGTTTCAAAAACGTTAAGCCATAAACGTGCGGACAACACCTTGTAACTGGTTAAGCGGTAAGCGGGCGATTTTTGAAAAAATGAGTTTCAATTTTCTATACTTTTATGCAAAATTACACATATATGTATACAAATTTTATATTTTTAGGAAATTTTATATATATCTAAACACCTACAAAATCACATTTCAAAATTTCGGTCGAAATCTCGAAATTTCGCTCGAAATTTCGGTTTCGACGGGAATCAGACATAGAAATGCAACGGTCCAGAATAATTAAGTAAAATTTCAAAATTTCGATAGAAATTTCGCAAAGGGGGGTGAAATTTCGACAAAATACAACAATTTCATTGAAAAAAGGCCAGTTTGGGCATGCATTTCGCGAAACAAAACCGAAATTGGTTTACAATTTTGAAAATCAACGGTCCAAAGCCTGTTGTACTTGGAGGGTTATTTCTTTGTTTTTTTTTCATTCTCTTGCTCTTAAAGGCTTTGCTCTTCGGATCTAAGGTAAGTTTACTTTCTCCTTCCCATCTACATCTATATCTTCCACTTTTACCCCAGTTTAATCAAAAGATTACTACCGAACTGCAAGTTACAAGTGATAGTCTACAACTTATACTTGATGATTTATGAAATTATGCTATAAATTACACATAACTACAATGATTTTGCAAATCTAACTTAATGTGTATATATATATATCCTATTCATCATAACAATGGATAAAATAGTTTTCAAATGAGCATTTTTTGAAGTTTTTGTAACATTATATTCATATATATTATGTAGCACTTAACAAATGTTCAATTTATAAATAAATATCTTATATTAAAGATGAATTTTGTAACTATAATTTAGACTTTTAAAATGAAAATAAACGAAAACAATTTAGAATTATTGTGTATAATGTTTTGTAACATACGTAAAATTTCAACTACTATTAGGAATAATATATAGTTAAATGTATTCAATTGATATATTCAATACATTAGACTATTAGTATCAACAAATTTTAGTAATTTGTTCCAATTTTATGAATAATTTTAGGCCTAGAATAAGAATACTTTTAGTATTTTTACTCTTTGATGATCCATAGTGTAAGCTAGAAAGTATCAATTGAAATCGGTTATTAACGTGATGACCTATAAACTAATTCCTGCATTATATTAAAAAGTAATCAAAATCTCGTTCAAAACAGTTTTTGATCTTTTCACACATGTAGGACCCCTCACCAAGATCAATATATGATGTTATTGCATAAATAGGTGTATTTATGTATGTGCATCATCCTGATGAAATTTCGTGACTTAATTCCTTTATTTGGTCGTTGAAATATTGTGTCGAAATAAGCATAAAATCTCAAATTTTCCATCGAAATTTCTGTAAATTTCTGTTTCTGAGCCATTGGAAATGGCGTCGAAATCGAAATTTTAAACCATGTACAGAATAATACAAAACACTCAAATAGTTTCTAACACAAGTAAAAATTTATGATTGAACAAATACAAATAAATTATATAAATTTAAGACATTAAACAATGACTTATTCGTATGTTTACATAGCTCAACTTTAATGAATGACTTATCATATCAGTAGATACAGGCTACAATAGTATTCTGATCATCTAAATCAGCAATAGATTAGTATTTAATACAAGAGAAGTAAGATAGTAGGTGATTGATGAACATAAACGTAGTTACAGTGTTACACAGTACTTCAGAGCATAACTCATTACAAAAAAGTCTCACAAAAACAAAATACAAACTTTTAGAAGATATAGATTATGCAAACAACAAATAATGACATATATAACTATATACAGCCAGGGGATATAACCATTATACCTCGATTTACAGACTTTAGCATACATATAGATAGATAGAAAAGTCGATTAGGAACTAGTCCAGTAAATTATGGGCCTTTTTGGGGTCCAGCTGGACGCTTTTCTTCCAAAAAAGGGGTTAAAGCGGGCAATTTTTATCCTCTCTAAGTGGCCGATTAATCAGGAAAATCGAGCATTAAGCGGCGATTTAATCTAAAACGTCTAACCAGCGATTTTGGGGAAAATCGAGCGGCCGGAGTGCTGGGCCGATTAAGTGGCCGATTAATCGCCCGCTCAAGCCGATTTTCATTTCACTGTGGATATCAATCTTCAAAAGTTACTTTATCCTCAAGCCTGAATTGAATTTAACAATACTCCATCTGCTGGACCTTTTCGATCTATCTAACACGTGATATGGTCTATACCCATTTCACCGCATAGCTGCCTAGAAAATTCCTCCGTTAATTACTGTGGTTGAGGCTCGCTTTGTAATGATTTCTGATGGATAAATTATTATCTGGATTAAAGATTCTTTTGAGTGCACTTCTTAGTGCAAATTGAGGTGATTTCTTATTCATCCCACCTCTCTTTTTAGGCACATCAAACAAATTTACACTTGCTAATTGGCTGACATGATAGTTATTAGGCTATCAAACTTTTATATCCCCAAAAGAAATATTTAAATAGTGAAGAACCAACTGAAAATTAAATGGCAATCCCAACATCTGGTCTGCATCCCTTTTGGATTCTTGATGCAAATGCTCAATATAATCTATTCCTTGCTCATAGCTTCCTAGTATGCATCGCCAAGTTTCTACTGTTGTTGTAGATATTAAGGTTTGGCAGTGACACCTCTCCACCATGACTCGAGTCTACTTCTGTTATTCACCTGCTTAACCCTTTTGTCCCAGAACAATCCCTTAACACTCACCATGGCTCCATCTTTAGCCGATATCAATGTATTAGAAAGCGGGAAGCGGGAAGCGTGCAGACGGCACCCTGTAACCGATTAAGCGGGTGAATTTTGAAAAAGCGGGTGTCTAAATTTATATATTTTTATACAAAATTACACGTATGTGTATATAAAAAATATATTTATAAGAAACTTCTATACATATCTAATCAGCAAATCAGTAATTAACTAAGTATTCATCAATACTTACTATTAATCAGCATCTCTAATCACTAAAATCAGCAAGCAGATCAGTAATCGTATATAACAAAACTATGAATTATTGAATTAAAGTAATCACTAAAGTAATACTAACCAGCAGTACCAATCATTAATCACTGAAAGCAGCAAGGAAATCAGTACAACTAATCATGCATTACTAGTATAATAGAGCAATAGGATATTTACTTAGATGCATTACGGCAGTACCCAATTATTACAGCTTACACACAAAGTATGCATTCTAAATTAGGACTAGCTATATCATAGAACATTTAATGTATACAAGTTTCTTATATTATAGTCAACACTACTTTGCTATGTAATTAATTAATGTTAGATGCTTACATTAGTTTTTTAAAACAAAAGCGGGAAAAAACGGGCAAAAAGCGGGAAAAAGCGGGTGAGGCGGGCAAAAAGCGGGCGATTTTGTTCAAAATGATTAAGCAGGCGATTAATGACAAAATTAAGCGGCTGGGGGTCATGGGTGCTTAAGAGGCCCGCCTGGCCATTTTTTAATTCACTGGCCGATATTAAGCTGAAACCCCCCATCCATTGCCTTTCATTGTCATTTATCACTCTCTGCTGTGATGCTCTTCATATACCAGTTTTATGCTTTATCAAGGTTGCTATTTACCCAACCTGGAGGTGCCAAATCATAGCCTGATAGGCCACCATGCTTCAGTGATGGTCCAGATTTGTAAAGTTCGTATTGTTTTCTGACCTGGTTAAACCAGGAATCTATCAGTATAATATTCCTAAACTATGTTTTTCAGCTTGTTCTCGAGCTGGCCTGAAAAGGTCATGATGTTGTCTGATAGACCAAAAAAAGCTTGTGATTTGTGAGCCATTCTTGCATCATTATGCACACACACCCGGAGGCTAGGAAGCACGGACACGGACACAATGCTCGACTCGGCAATATATATATATATATATATATATATATATATATAGAGAGAGAGAGAGAGAGAGAGAGAGAGAGAGAGTCAGGCTAGTGTACGCTCGAGTGTACCAGAGACACTGTACACCTCAGTCGTTTTCAAAGATGCAATTTTTTGAAAAATCTAAACCGTAGATCTTCTTAAATATCTTAAGAACATACTATATAATAAATTTCATCTCATTTGGGAACTTATAGGTCATGCATCTAAAGGAGACAAAAATCATGCATTTCAAATTAGTTTTGTGCATCGATTTTGTTGTCATTGGATGAGTGTCTTACACTCATCCAAATGAGCTCAAATTTTAGATGTGGTCTATTATTATTGTGACCATGAAGATCAATGGATTAGATTTTAGAACTACACGGTCTAGATAGGCAAACACCATTGGGGTGTACAACATTATCTGTACACTCGAGTGTATTCTAGCCCGACTCTCTCTCTCTATGTGTGTGTGTGTGTGTACACACACACATATGCACACACACAAATATATATATATGTATATATATATATATATGTATATATATATATATATGTATATATATATATATATATATAGAGTCAGGCTAGAATACACTCGAGTGTACAGGTCGCATGAATACACCCAAGTGTGTTTGCATATCAAGACTATTTTTTTGCAAAATGTAAGCCATTGATCTTCACTGTCATACTATAACTAGGCTACTTACAAATTTTGAGCCCGTTTGGATGAGTGTAAGTCACTCATCCAAGGGCAACAAAATCGATGCGCGAAACTAATTTGAAATGCATAATTTTTACGGTCTTTATAACCTGACCTATAAATGTCCAAATGTGCTCAAATTTTGCGTATGAGCTATTCACAAGATGTTTAAGAAGATCAATGGATTATATTTTCGAAAAAAATATTGTATCATGAAAAACTACTTGACTGTATTCTAGCCTGATATATATACATATATATATATATACATATATATACATATATACACACACACACACACACACACACACACACATATATATATATATATATATATATATAGAGAGAGAGAGAGAGAGAGAGTCCGGCTAGCGTACACTCGAGTGTACCAGAGACACCGTACACCTTAATCGTTTTCAAAGACGTAGTAATTTTTTGAAAAATCTAAACCATTGATCTTCTTAAATATCTCAAGAAAATACTATATCATAAATTTCATCTCATTTGGGCATTTATAGGTCATGCATATAAAGGAGACAAAAATCATGCATTTCAAATTAGTTTTGGGCATCAATTTTGTTGTCCTTGGATGAATGACTTACACTCATCCAAATGAGCTCAAATTTTGTATGTGGCCTATTATTATTGTAACCATGAAGATAGATTAGATTTTAGAACTATATAGTCTGGATAGGCAAACACCATTGGGGTGTACAACGTGATCTGTACACTCGAATGTATTATAGCCTGACTCTCTCTCTCTCTATATATATATATATATTGGATTCATCCTTAAATTTATAGGATTCCTCACTAAATCATAATTCAACCAACAAACACAATACCATAAGCCCACATAATAATCTCATATTGTGGCGTATATATTTAAGCCACAATTAAAACTATACTATTGAGACAAAAAAAACGATCCAATATAACAGTAATAACTTCACAACTGTACAACATTACAAGTCTAGGTAACCACAATAGTTTTGAGTAAAGAGCATGGTTATCAGACCCGAACCGGACCGGCCGGTTGAACCGGGAACCGGTCACCCTACCGGTTCGGTTCTCTCCCAAAGCCGGAAATGACGTCGGACCGGCATCAAACCGGTGAACCGGCCGGTTGAACCGGTGAACCGGCGAATCGGTCCGGTTTTAGCCGAACCGGCCGGTTCTCTCACTTCACTAGTTTTAGTACTTTTGGTGCTAGTTTTTGTTAATCAATATTGAATACAATATAAATGTTGGTATATAAATGTCCACAAATAGAATAATATTTGTTATTTGGTCTATTTATCAAGTTATTGTGAGCAGTTGTGCTATTATTCATGTTTCATAACTATTTATGGATTTTTTCCATGAGTATCAAAGGTATTTATATATCTTTAAACTATTAGTGACGTCATGCTGACGTCACCGGTTGAACTAGTCAGACCATTGGTTGAACCAGTGAACCGTGAACCAGTGCCCTCACCGGTTTGCTGACCGGTTCGAGTCTGACAACCTTGGTAAAGAGTTATATATTAAAACCGAGCAACAAGACAAATTACATATTTACTTATAATTGTAATTGTACTGAAATTTACAAGCAGTCAGATTATATTCAAATGTAATTGTATTGAAATTTTTCAGCATTCAAATTCAGCAATAAACTAACATTAAAAAGTAAAAGGTTGTAAACTAGTGATGTAGTAGGAGGTAGACAATAGATATCCAATTATAGGGAACTCAAGGAAGAGATCATATCATTCAAGGCAATTGGGAAAAGAGGATGAGAGTAAAATCATTTAAGAGGATGGAAGTCGGTGGATTTAATTAGGCGAAGAAATTGGGCAGGAAGAACGTAAATCAGGAAGAATAGGAGGTGGAGGAGAAATTGGGTAGGAAGAGCTAAACCATGAAGAAGGAAGGGGATGTAGACTAGGAGAAATTGGACAGGAAGAGCTAAATCAGGAAGAAGGAAGGGCATGTATACTAGGAGAAATTGGGCAGAAGAGCTACATCAGGAAGAAGGAAGGGCATGTAAACTAGGAGAAATTGGGCAGGAAGAGCTAAATCAGGAAGAAGGAAGGGCGTGTGAACTAGGAGAAATTGGGCAGGGAGAGCATAGTATGAAAGATAGAAGGAATGTGAGTGGAGGAGGAAGGGGAAAGGGAGATGGAGAATATCGTGGTGAAAGAACAACATGAGGAAAAAACATAACAGGAGAAAGAAAATGTGGAACAAGAGGAAGAGAAAGGGAAAGAGAAGAAAGAAGTCGTGGAAGAGGAAGAGAAAGGGGAGGAAGACTAGGAGAAATTGGGCAGGAAGAGCTAAATCAGGAAGAAGGAAGGGCATGTATACTAGGAGAAATTGGGCAGAAGAGCTACATCAGGAAGAAGGAAGGGCATGTAAACTAGGAGAAATTGGGCAGGAAGAGCTAAATCAGGAAGAAGGAAGGGCGTGTGAACTAGGAGAAATTGGGCAGGGAGAGCATAGTATGAAAGATAGAAGGAATGTGAGTGGAGGAGGAAGGGGAAAGGGAGAAGGAGAATATCGTGGTGAAAGAACAACATGAGGAAAAAACATAACATGAGAAAGAAAATGTGGAACAAGAGGAAGAGAAAGGGAAAGAGAAGAAAGAAGTCGTGGAAGAGGAAGAGAAAGGGGAGGAGGAGGTGCTTCAGAAGAAAAGAAAGGAGGAAGATGATCGTACCTGGAGGACAAAGAAATGGAGCCGCGTGCTGCAACTCTATCATGCGACGGCTTGATCTGGTAGTGCTGCTTGCACTGCTCCACCGGTATGGCAGTGGCTACTCCACCTGAACGGCAAGGGCTGCTCCACATGGCCGCTTCTCTATGCGGTTTGTTCTCCAACTAGTGCCGCTTGACGGAGAGGAGAAGACGAGGATGCTGCTATGTTGTTGGGCCAAGAAGAGAAGACATGAGAGGAGAGGCTAGGGCAGGAGTCGGGGAAGAGAGGTATCATTGGCGGTTGAGGGGACAAAACAAGGTCAAGGTATCGAGTCTAGGGGTTTAGGTCGGGGGAGGATTTTGGGTTTTTTTGTGTGAGCTTACGTCAGTTGACCATGCGTCTACTGTGACTTCGGGCCGTATCCAACTCAGGTCCCGACCGGGTCCAGGCTCGTAAAAAATAAAAAAAAATTTGGGCACGCCGGAGCCGTGCCCAACGCGTGTCCACAGCGTGCCCGCGTCTGACTCGTGTCAGACACGACCACAACACCTCCCAGGAAGTGTCCGTGCTCCTAGCCCAGAGGCATAAAGAGAGTAGTTTTGTACTGGTTGATACACATTTCTTTGTATATCATCATCATCGCCACCCCCACCATAATCACAACCTATGCTGAATCCCAACCATTTTGGACTTGACTAGATTGATCCTTCTTTTTAGTTCAGCTCTGACTTGGGTAATATTCGTATTGTGATGCTGTGAATCCAGATTTCAATTTATGAGCTATCCTACCCTAATTTACGTATACCTCTTCTTCTTTAACTTTCTCTGACTTGATAACATTACCCCCTAATGATGCGCATGTCCAAACCATCAAATTGATCCTCATAGTTTGTCCTCATTTCTACTCACTCCTATTTTATTTCTTATATAGCAATTTCTAAAACAACATTTCCTTGTATTCATATGTTCACTACAAAGTTCTTATTTCATCAACAAACTCCTATGAATGCCTTATTTCTTCACAACCCAAGCTTTCCTACTATGCAACATGGTAGAATGTGCAAATGTTATGTGAAGTTTACCTCAATTATAATGGACTCTTATAGCTAAATAACATTCTTGCTGTACTCTTATTTTATCCATCATATGTTAATCCTCTGAGAGACATCATGTACTTCTGTTTTTATATTATTAATGGACCCCGAGTAAAACTTATCAAATTTTGGGTTACCTATCATCTAACTTGACTCTAGCTCCTAGGCTTCTAGATTGATTGAAATTGCATTGCATATACTTTGATCTCTTTCTACGTATTCCTGAATCTTTACTTCCAAGGCATATCCGGTAGCTCATTGTAAGAAGAAATGAAGGAGGAAGAAGACGGGAACACCGATCACATGTCGGTTGCAAGGAGCAGCAAAACGTGAGTAGGGCTTAAGCCTACACACTTGTATATATGTATTAGGGTAAGTACATGAGGTGCAAAGCCGGGCCTTGTAGCGAGGGCCTGTCACCCATGCGGGGGCATCAAAGTGGCCTGGACAATTGGGCTGAGAGGTGTGGGCGCGGGGGGCTTATGTGTGAGTTGCCTAGTGAAGGCCAGTAAGTAGAGAATTGGTGTGCTGAATGATGTGAAGCTCCATGAAGATAGCCTGGAATATATAATCTGAATACATATATCATCATCTCATCTCATACTCTCTCTCTCTCATACATTCTCTTCTCATCTCTTTATCTCCTCTCTCTTCTCATCTCTTTCTCTCCTCTCTATTTTCTCATCTCTTAAGCTCGTGAAAGATAGGATTTCTGGCAATATGCATAGCAGATTGATTATCACACTTGAGCTCCATAGAAGGTAGAAGAGAAATTTGCAATTCAGATAAAACAGATTTGACCCATTTCAATTCACAGCATGCATGGGCCATAGCACGGTATTTAGCCTCAGTGCTAGATCTCACAACCACATGTTGCTTTTTACTTTTCCATGTGATAAGATGATCACCTAGAAAAGTACAATAACATGATGTAGATCTCCTATCAGTATGATCACCAGCCCAGTCAGCATCTGAATATCCTGTGAGAGACAGGGTAGATGGAGGTGCCTTTGGTCTAGAATACGTGATACCTTTACCGGGAGCATTTTTCAGATACCTCAGAATTCTGCAGACCGCTATCCAGTGTGATTGTCGCGGAGAATGCTTATATTGGCTGACCACACCCACAACAAATGAAATATCAGGTCGGGTGACTGTTAGATATATTAACTTGCCCACTATTCTCCGATAATATTCTGGATCTTTATATTCAGCATCATCAACCACCTCTTTGATGTGATAATCCATTGGTGTAGATACCGGTTTAGACTCAGCCATGCCTGTCTCTTGTAACAAATCAAGCACATATTTTCGCTGAGATAAATGACACCCACATGAGATCTAAGCACTTCAATGCCTAGAAAGTATCTTAGTTTGCCCAAATCCTTTGTATGGAAGTGTTTTTGCAAACCTTCTTTGACACGAGATATTCCCATGGTGTCACTGCCAGTAATTACTATGTCATCAACATAGACAAGAAGAATAATAGATCCACAAGAAGAGCTGGAGTAGAATAAAGAATGATCAGTCATGGATCGAGAAAAACCCATCTGAAGGATGACTTCACTGAACTTGTCAAACCAAGCTCTAGGTGATGTTTCAGCCCATAAATAGCCTTTTTTAATTTGCATACTTTTTGACACTCCCCCTGAGCAACAAACCCAGGAGGTTGCTCCATATAGACTTCTTCCTGTAGATCACCATGGAGAAAAACATTCTTTACATCCAGCTGAAATAGTGGCCAATCAAAAGTAGTAGCAAGAGAAATAATGATCCACACGGAATTCAGGCGAGCAACAGGAGAGAATGTTTCAAAGAAGTCAACACCATAGGTTTGGGTGTAGCCTTTTGCAACCAATCGAGCTTTCAACCTTTCAACAGATCCATCCGGATTGTGTTTAATAGTGAAAACCCATCTACAACCTACTACTTTCTTTCCTGCAGGAAGATCAACCAGATCCCAAGTACCATTGTTCAAGAGAGCTGACATTTCACATTGCATAGCTTGTGTCCAGCCACTGTTCTTCATAGCATCATAATGATTTCTTGGTATAGTCACAGAATCAATCCCAATAGCGAATGCACGAGCCTGCTTAGACAAATGAGACAGGCAACATACATTTGTAATAGGATGTTTGATAGTACAGGACCTAGTACCTTTCCGAACAGCTATAGGAAGGTTGAGATCTGATGTCTCTGTAGGATTCTCTTGAGTAGAAGGCGATGGTGAGGGCTCTGGGACTGGTGTCGCTACTTCTTCTGGATCTTGCCTGCCTCGCCTATGATATACATGTGTATAATGCTCAATGATGGGTCGATCTCCTGCTTGTTCATCCGGAATAGAAGTAAAATCCGGAATGATAGGTGGCACTCCCTCACTTGGCACTGATGGTGCCAGTCTCTCATTTTGCATTTTTGGTGGCTCTCCCTCACTCAACTGCTCCCCCTTGCTCATAGCACTGGAGAAATATGGAGTAGTCTCATGAAAAGTGACATCCCTAGACACAAACATGCGGCGAAGGCTAGGACAGTAACACTTGTATCCTTTGCTCGTAGTAGAGTAACCCAGGAACAGTGTTTTAATGGACCTAGGAGACAGCTTGTCGGTCTTAGGATCGAAGTTATGGACAAAAGAAGTGCAACCAAAAACTCTTAGAGGAATAGGATAGGGAGAGTCCTTGGGACGCAAAACAGAAAAAGGAGTCTGTCCTTGAAGAACAGAGGAAGGTTGCCTATTAATCAAGACACAAGCAGTTAAAAGAGCTTCAGACCAAAACTTTTTGGGCACATTAGATTGAAACATAATAGATCGAGTAATGTCAAGAAGATGGCGATTCTTCCTCTCTGCCACCCCATTTTGCTGAGGGGTGTGAGGACAAGATGTGCGGTGAATCATACCAACAGAGCTACAAAAGTCAGACATAGCCTTCTGAACATATTTCAAAGCATTATCAGACTGAAGAATTTTTATATTGCAATCAAATTGGACTTTAATTTCAGTATGAAAATGTTTCACAATAGACAACACAGACTCTCGACTTTTAAGAAGGTAGATCCATGTCATGCGTGAAAAATCATCGACAAAAGAGATAAAATAACGAAAACCATTATAGCTCTGGTCATTTACAGGACCCCACACATCACTATGCACTAACTCAAAGGGACGAGAGGCCCGTTTATTGACACGACTGGGATAGGATAACCTATGATGCTTTCCCAGTTGACATGACTGACACTCTAAGGAAGATAATTGGGACAATTCTGGTTCCAACTTTCACAGGTTCTCCAAGGAAGGATGTCCATATCTGCAATGCCATAACAAAGGGGAACCACTCAACAAGATAGATGGAGCAGAAGCAGGCATTTGGCCCCCCACCAATCGTCTTCATACTCTTGAGATCCTGTAAAATAAAACAAGAAGGTCCAAATATTACCCAACATTTTAGAGTGTCAATCAGTTTTGCAACAGAAAGTAGATTAAAAGGAAATTCAGGCACAAAGTGAACTGATTTAAGATCAATCTTGGGTGATAGGGAGACAGATCCACTAGCTAAAACTCTTTTCACTGAACCATCTGGCAAGGTAACAGATTGGTGAGGAATAGATGAGTCAATACTGTGGAGCAATCTCCTCATACCAGTCATATGCTGAGAGGCGCCAGAATCAACCACCCAAGATGAGGATGAGCCAGATGCTATGAGAGAGAAATTCAGGCACAAAGTGAACTGATTTAAGATCAATCTTGGGTGATAGGGAGACAGATCCACTAGCTAAAACTCTTTTCACTGAACCATCTGCCAGTGTAACATATTGGTGAGGAATAGATGAGTCAATAGTGTGGAGCAATCTCCTCATACCAGTCATATGCTCTGATACCAAATGTTACGACCCCACCTCCCGATAACCCCCAATTAAGGGAGATCAAGAGGTTGAGCCGCACACATTAATCCCGGATCAAAGGTTCGACATATAACCATAAACAATTATTAAATTCTAACAGACTATACTAAAAATGGTAATAAAATTTTTCTTTACATACCTTTTGAAAACTTGGTTTTCTATCCACATCGATACTAATCTATCTAATCCTCCTTTGTACTTTAATTCTCTTTTAGTATCACAAGTGCCACTTTACGGTTTGTTCTTTTCATTGTACCTAAAATTCCGACAAACAAAACGTCAGTCAGCCGAAGCTGGTATGTGGAGGAAACAGATAATGTTCAACTATGGTAACAATATAATCATTCAATTAATCATTTAACAATCAAGAATTACATTTTAAGCCATACAACTCAATCCATACATATTCTCGAACTCTGGGCTGTCCCTGCAGTGGACATAGATTTCACCTCTCTTTTAGGTAATAGAGTCGCATGGCACTACCCGGAGGTAGCCCAATATCTAACTCAACGTGACTTGATGGTCCTACCTCCATGGTAGCCATGTACTAAGTCACCCATAGACTTGATGGACCTACCCATTAGGTAGCCATGTACTAGGTCATCCATAGACCTGATGGACCTACCCAATAGGTAGCCATGTACTAGGTCATCCATAGACCTGATGGACC
The DNA here is from genome assembly GCA_963693085.1 of Alisma plantago-aquatica. Classification (NCBI taxonomy): domain Eukaryota; kingdom Viridiplantae; phylum Streptophyta; class Magnoliopsida; order Alismatales; family Alismataceae; genus Alisma; species Alisma plantago-aquatica. The sequence goes on from OY856410.1 coordinate 874,401,935, forward strand.
TACCCAATAGGTAGCCATGTACTAGGTCTTTCTCTAACCTGATGGACCTACCCATAGGCAGCCATGTACTAGGTTAGCTTTTATGCCACAAAGAGAACCAGGATCTGAGTTTGTAGGCATATACTCTTTGTGATAGTCATAGCCACATTATAGTTTGCATGAACTAAATAAACATCCAACAGTTTATTTAAAGCAACCGGTAAAACATTCGTAAATCACCGTGAAACTAGAACGGTTATACATAAGTGTAACCACATACCTGATCTGAAGAGTCATGCAGATTATTCAATATATACTTCATGTGTATACAATCAAGTCAATCAACAGATCCAAACAAGTAATTCAATCATCACATAGTTCCTGAAATAAATATGTACTCTCTTTATTACACACTTTATCAAGAATCTACTTTATTGACTTGGATTCACTTTCTAGGGTTTCTAATCTACATTAAGTATTCATTAATACTCATTAGGGTTTCTTAGATCAATTTCTCGAACTTTACCTCTTTTAGGTTAACAAACCCTAATGTTGCCTGATTACCAGCTGTAGATGCTAAATTTGCCGATGAAGAAGATGCTGATGATCCCATACTCATGTGTTGTGTCGCCTGGATAAACCGATCATACTCTTCTTGAGTGAGAGTGATGCCGGTGCCAGAGGTAGTACCCGCATTTGTGGAGGAGGATCCTGTAGTGGTGGCACAATGTGCTGCCCCCACAGGTGGTGCAGCAGGTCTTCCATGTTTCTTCCAACATTTCTCCACTGTATGTCCCGGTTTGTCACAAAAGGTGCATTTTGGACGTGTCCCACGCCCTCTACCCATACCGGGGCGTCCTCCTCGTACTGCAGCAGCAACGGACGCTTGAGATTCTCCAGAAGATATATCAGGAACAAAGAAACAGACTCAAATAGAGATTGCTGGATCCTTGAATAAGCCTCCACAAGGCTGGGTAGTTTATCAGTAGCCAAGATAACGCTTCGAGCGGAGCTACAGGTCGAGTTAAGCCCAGATAAGAATTTGGCTGTAACAAGATCATCTATATCCTTTATTTGTTCTGCAACAGTCACAGGATGATAATAACTTAGCTCTTGAGCAAGAGCCTGAATTGCCCCAAAATATTCCTCAAGAGATCGGTCACCCTGTTTTTCAGCGAACAAACGATCATAAATCATAAACTGACGGAGAGCATTCTTCTCTTGAGAGTAATGTTGCTTCACTGCGTCCCATATTTCCTTAGCTGTAGAGTAGAACATGAACCGTGCGACGATTGCGGATTCCATACTATTCCACAGCCAAGTCTTCACGAGACTGTCATGTCGCTTCCATTCAACATACCCTTCATCAGTAGGGGCTTTGGGACCCGAGTCAACATGCCTTGCTCTGTCACGAGCCTCCAAGACGGTGTGGATGGCATTCATCCAAAGAAGATAATTTTTCCCGTTGAGTTTGATAGAGGCGATAGGTGACACCTCGTTGTAGATCATAGGCGTCTTGATGTCCTCCATTGTAGAACGGAATATATGACGGATTGATACACATCAAGAAAGATGTGGTGACGGAGAGATACACGTCACACACAGAAGAAAATAAGAGAAATGCGTTACTGACGCATTCACAGCCTCCAAATGATATCCCTAATCACACATGGAGGAGGTGTGATTAGGATGATGATTGAGACGAAGCTAGTCCTCCGGTGGTGTTTTTAGACGACCGTTGGATCACCTGGAGATCCTCAACTGCTTTGTGATAGCGGCTACGGTAGGATTTAGAAATCTACCGCAGACCCAGATTGTCTAACGGTGGTTCTTCTCAGCAGGAGGATTATGCCAAGCCGACGGGTGGGAAGCAGCCGACCTTCAAGGAGAGAGAGATCTGGAGAGGTCCTCCGGGGAAAGAAGGAAGAGGCCCTAGATCGATCTCCGCTCTGATACCATGTAAGAAGAAATGAAGGAGGAAGAAAACAGATAAAAACAGATAACAAATTAAGCCTACACACTTGTATATATGTATTAGGGTAAGTACATGAGGTACAAAGAGAGAAAACAGATAAAAAATAAATTCCATAAGTAAAATTAGATCTGACGCCGGTTTGCCGTTCCGCCGCTGTGTCGGTGTCGATACCATCGACTGGAGTGTCGATGGTATCGACGGAATATAAACTTGCGCCTGAACCAATCTCGATACCATCGACATGTGTGTCGATGGTATCGACCGGAATGCAGCTTGCTTTAACATGAACCTGAACTGATCTCGATACTATCGACAGAATGTCGATAGTATCGACCGGGATGCAGGTTGCTTCACACTCATATTTGTTATTAACTCGATCTATGCTTCATCAATTAGCACAATCATCAACCAAAATACACCAAATGATGTCATCATGTACACATGTACATATATACATGTTAGTGCATGTATGCTTGTGTGCCTTAGAGAGAAAGGGAGAGTTAGGATGTGGTACACTCAATTAAAGATGATTAGTCAACACATCAAGTGATAAACAAGTTACGGTGAGAGCATAAGAGGTGTTGCATAACTACAAAGCTAGAGTGTGTTTTGAAAAGCCATATTAATGGAAGAATCACCAATATATTATTTATCTTCCTTTGAAAATCACAATGATCAAATGATATTCATTTCTCTTCTTTGTCTATCAAAATATACATATTTTGCATCCAATTGTGTGCTAATACAGATCATTGAAAAGTTTTCCTTTGTTGCACATCATTTACAAGGTTGATGATAAGGAAATTTGGTAGACAAGTAAATGCAACGAAAAACATTTTGTTTGATATGTTTGGATCATGAAAATTGACTACCGAGATCTCTCTCATTGGATCACTCCCCTACATACATGGACACACGTAAAGTGCGCACATGCACACACACATGAATTTTTTTCGTGAAATTTGTCCGTCTAAAATACCAAATATCCAAATAGTTTTTCTCTTTACATATCATATGAATAACCATGCTCAAATAGGAAAAGATATCGTAATCACCCACATGCCAAGTTTGCAGTTGTCATGGTTTTATACATGCAATTAAAGGCTACTTTGGAAACCCTAGGTTAACGACTTACACATCGAAATGAGATCAAATTTGATATGCAGGCTATTCTTGTTATATTTAAGAAGATTAATAGGATGTTAAAAAACACTTGACCTTGTTGTGTAAACGTGATTTGGATGTATGACACATCTGTACACTTGAGTTTAACCTAGCCACTCTCTCTATGTGGGTCTGCATATCTATGTATGTACTCAAACTAATAATTGGTGAATTACATGACTTGCTGATAGATAATTAGATACACAACACTGGACGTTCATATCAAGCACTAAAGTAGCAATACCACTAGCTAATAGGGCACAATGCTACCAATGGAGAGGAGTGACTCTTACTATTTGGTCATTGGATGTTACAACATAGTTCCTAGTTAATATTGGGATGACCTTATGCTAACACTGAATGAAGCATGCATGTAGACACCTACTTGTATATTTTTGATTATGTAGGGCTTGAGTTACGTTTTCTAAAAAATTGAAAGTAGATCAACATTAATTATTAATATAAACTAATAAAGGCTATAGTGTACAACATTGCAATCTATATGACAAAGTGATGTAATATAACAATCATACTAGTAAACCGAGTCAGGTCTATATATGATTCTTTTTCTTCCTTTTATTTTTAATAAGATTGCTCCCCCAAGTTTATCACATTGTACTAGAGCATATTTAGAAACCCTTAACTTTTTATAAACGGAGTAGCAACCCTAGCCTCAATCGTCCAATTGTAGCAGGCAATTTCTTTTGCCCTCAAGCAACAACAATAGCCTGTTGCCGCCATCGGGTAACAGGTTGCCGTTGTCCCCAGTGACAACAAGCCCAGCTGTCGCAAACAAACAACAACGACAACAATGCAGCGTTGTTGCCACATGACAGCAGTTGCCGCACGACAACAACTGTCGCTCCACCGTTGGGCACCAACAACCTCACTACTACTACAAGGAAACAACCGCAACGTTGTAGCCGCTTGGCAACAGTAGTCGGGCTAGCCGTTGTTGTCGACTGTGCATTGACTTCACTCGGTTGACAATGGCACAATGGTGATTTGTTAAAAATCTTGTAACCAAAACAAAGTTCCTTCTTTTTCATTTTCTTCCTCCCCATGTACTTTCTCTATGTAGATTGGTGAGTGTTCTTAAATTAGGGTATAACCCTTTTTCTTCCTTTCACAACACTTCTTTAATGCGATTGTGCTTACCCTGACATCTTTCCAGCCCTCTTAGTGAAACCTTGCTTTATTCCAATGGCGTCTGCTCTATCTCACCATGCTTCATATTGGTGCCTTTTTATCCACTGAGATTCTACTCGTGTGATCTTTTCTCAAAATATGTCTGAAGGCAAAGATACACCTCAGACGATTGTCTACAATGATTGTGCCAATGTTTTAGAAAGCGGGAGAGGGAGGCGTGCAGACATCACCTTGTGGCCGCTTGGATAGAAAATTACACATATATGTATATAGATAATATGTTTTTAAGGAAATTTCACACATATAAATCGTATGATGAGTATAAAACAACCAAATTAACTCAATCATAACATACCAAATATAGTAATTTATAAAATTAGTTATATGCATCACTAGCCAACATGATACATATACACTAATGGTACACACTACATAGTACATGAATATATAGTAGCATGCAGTACATGATATATACGTTATACTATAGTGGTACATACTGCATAGTATAGAACATAATACGATAGTAGGCAGTACATGATATGTACATTATATAGTTGTACGTATTACTTACAATGTAGTACATCTACATATACGGTACATTAGTTGTACACATAACAATACAATAGAAACAAACATATGAATTAATAAGTAGGTAGCATGGATATGATATAGTATATTAGTATATAATTAGTAGTTCAGTACATAGCAGAGCAGCAGTTAATACATGAGGATGTAACGTGGGTGCAACAATACATACATACAAAGCTTTTACAAAGTAGGAATGATTTTGCTACATATAAACTCATATAATAGTTAGAAACACAGTTACCTTGATTTACAAACATAAAATGTAGAACTATGTACTAATATAGGTGTAATTGTAAAATGAATACAACAAATTCAGCCTTTGTTTTGGCCCCAAAAGCTGCTTTTAATTAAGCGGGGTGATGCGACCCCCTCAACATGGAAGTGAAGCGAGCAGTTAGGCGGTTAGGTGGCTGCTTTATGCTAGCCCGCTCCACTGGCGATTAACCCACTAACCAGGCGGCAGAAGGCTTGGGCCGCTTGAGTGGCGGCCATAGTGCTGCAACCTCCACATCAAACTTAATCGAGATAACTACCTAGTTTAGGTGACAAAGGTCTTCCATTTGACTTTTTTCAATTAAGGATGTATCATAGAATTTCTTTTCCTCACTAAACTTTTATATTCAAAATTTGTATTTTTTTAGTAAAGTTAGGAAACTTTTAATTCATCTTGCCTTCCCCTTGCAAAATCTGTCTTTGATTTGGTTCATAATGATGTTTGTGGTTTGTTTTGAACCATGAATTCTAATGGATTTCACTATTTTGTTACTTTCGTTGATATTTATCACTTGGATAATTTGTTGAAATCTTGTAATCAAATGTTTGGTATTTTCAAAACCTTTTATAAAGTGATTTCAAAACAATTTGTTAAATCCAATAAAATACTAAGAACTAAAATCCTTTATATATGTCTCTGGCTCGATGACATCATTCTGATATGAGAATGGGGTTGTCCAGTAACAATCTTGTGCTCATCCTCAACAAAATGAGGTTTGCTGAGCATAAGAACAGATATTTGCTGGATATTACGCGAGCTCTTCTTTACAAAGCTCACTTACCGAGATCTTACTGGTCTGAGGCGTGGTCTCACTGCTTGCTACCTTATCAATCGGTAACTTTCCTTTGTTCTCCAAAAGAAGATTCCCTTTTCTCCTTTTTATCTTTGGAGAACAAGATTTTTCATCTTTCTTTACGTATTGTTGGGCTGTATTGCATTTGTTTATAACTTTGATCCGAGGGTAACAAACTTGATCCTCGTTATGTTAACATAGTTTTTTCTTGGATTTCACCTTCCAGAAAGGTTACACGTGTCGTAGTCCAAGTTACCGTCACATGTATATCTCGACTGATGTTACCTTCCATGAATATGCTATTTTCTTTCCCACACCTTCGCCTACGTCACCATCACCTCAAAATGAATTTGTTGAGTTAGATATGTATGATCCAGTGGAGTCTATATTAGTGGAGTCCCCTCCCATTGATCCTCCTACTGGTCATCCCTGTGGTCCAATGGAGCCTAACATTCCTCTTGAAACAAATTTGGTTCTTGAGTTTGCCAATGTCTATCCTAGACACCCAAAACCGAATCCCCAACTCTAGGTCCCGCCACAATCGTGCAATTCTAAGAATTCCTTGCCTTGTGGTGCTCTGAAAAGGTTCACGTTCTTGCACTCTTCAACCCATTTCTTGCACATGCCGTCTTTCAAAACTTTCTCTCAATGCTAAAAGCCTAAAACCATTGCCCAACTATCATGAGGCTCTTTAGTACCTTAGTTCGAAAGCTGCAATGCTTGAAGAGATGATAGCTTTGCATGAGAATGGAATTTGTGATCTTGTTCCACCGCCCATAGACAAGAACATCGTCGACTGCTGTTGGATCTTCTCCGTCAAGTTCAATTCTGATGGATTGATTGAACTTGTTGAGGCCGGTCTTGTTGTGAAAGGCTTCACCCAAACATATAGTGTGGACTTCTTTCAAACCTCTTTGCCAGTCACTCGTATTGCCTTTGTTTGACTTGTTATCTCCTTAACAACTCAACAAGATTGGCCTCTATATTAGCTTGACATCTATGAAGCATGGATACTTCAAAACAGGTCCGTACTTGTATTCGATATGTATTAGTTACCAATACTCCGTGGATCCTCCTGGATACGTATCAGATACTCTTAATCCGTATCCATGCGGTATCCAGGCCGTATCCAATCGGTAAAACTAGAAAAAAATATGGGCATGACATTGATTGGCGTTTGACACCTGCTCATGTCTCAACCCTCTCTGCTAAGTAGTAGCTTGCAGCAAGGCTGTTACAGTTGCTTCCTTGAAGTAGTTCAAGGTTAGTCATCATTCCTCTTGCTAAATGCCAATCTTCCTTCTTCTCTTTATTGTTTGTACCTCCTATGTTTTTTGGGAATTCACTTTTTAAAGAACTTCCATGTGTAATCTAGATTTTTGTTTGTTCTTTATTGCAAACTAATTCATTCACCTTTACATGGTACTTGCGGATGCTTTCCCGGCTAAGGTGCAAGTTTTATGCACGTTGATGTCCTCCATATTCCATGAGAGGCTTCAATTTAGTATCGTTGATTAACATGCCTCTTGTTTTGGTGACCAAATCCCTTGTGATTTAGTCTGGATTTCTATCTAGACAGTATCTATTTCATCTCCTTTGAAGATAATCATTGCCTCCCCATCCTTCTCTCCCCCCCTATGAAGCACCGATACTCCAAAATAGGTGTCCTACCAATACTTAACACATATATGATACTAATACTCCCTAGATACTCTCTAATACATACAAGATACTTCTTTAGTCGTATTCCTTTTTTTTATTAGCAGGACACGACCTTGATGCAACCAGGATACAACCAACCCATTTAGCAACCAAGGGAGCACCCCACTTGTGTGATCCCTCAAAATCCCAAAACCATGCGACTTCCAACTCTAGACTCCCTCTATTGTATTGTGATTTGAGAATGAAATTGGTATTTTCTTTTAAAATTTTATAATAACATTGAAAGATGTTGTATCCACGTTGTACCTGTATCTTATATTTTCGTAGATTGTCGTATCCCCGTGCCATACCCGTACCTGTATCCATTTCTGAATCTATATCCGTGCTTCATAGTAGCTAGCCATGCATGAGAGAGGATAGTTTGGTATCACGGATGACAACTCACTTTACAATACAACATTACATGATACATGAAATGTGAAAGATTTAGAATAAGATATTATCATGTCTTTTTATAACTTCTATCTCACATTAACATGAATGAAAGACCCCTTTTTATATCATTGTTTGATATTATGGAATTAGCTTCCATTTTCTTTAGAAAGATTGTGATTTTTGAATGAAATTTGATTGTCTTCATTTATTTTTTAAATATAAATATTGTTTTTTTAAATATTAAAAAATATTAAAAGATTGCCGTATCCATGACATACCCGTATCCTATATTTTTGAAAATTGTCGTATCCCCGTACCCGTACCCGTATTTGATATGTATCCGTATCCGTGCTTCCTAGCTTGACACTGAGTTGTACGGGCGGCCGCCCAGGCGGCGCCTAGGCGCGCCCAGGCGAACCGGGCGGTCCGAGGGTCTAAAAAATGTAGGCGCCCAGGTCTGTTGGGGTTTCTAGGCGGACTAGGCGGATCGGGCGGACTAGGCGTCCGCCCAGGCGGACCGGGCGACCCGCCCAGGCGGCAGGCCCATTAAATTTGGCCCATTAAGAATTTGTTGTAATTTCTTATAAAATAATAACTTCTTTCTTAGATTTTTTCCTAATAACTACTCTGTTCCAAACTTCTTTCTTCCTGCTGGCAGCCTGCTCTCCCAACCAGAGTACCACATTGGTTACATCAGTAATACAGACATTTTAGCTGCCTATTCAGTTCGAATATTTCATTTTCCTTCGCCTAAGGTTAGTTGAACAAAGCCATGCTTTTTCGGTGATTGTCTTTTTGTCATCCAAAATGTTCCTGCCAATATTGACACCTATCAAATTACAAAACATTAGAGCAGTAAGTAGTGCGAGACACCATGTAAAATCATTTCAAATGCTTAATAGTTAGAAGTTAGAACTACAACAAGTAAAAATGAATTATTCTGTCCTTATATACTGAATTAGAAAAATTTTAATCATTAAACAAATTTAGGGATTGGTATATCCTTATTTACTGATTTAATAATTTCTTAATCATGTACCAATTTATATTTATAGATGAACTGATTTATATGTATTATTTAACTGATTTGTATGTATTTATCTCTTGGGTTGCATAAGGGATCGAATTATATTTAATCATCTACAAAATTAGCAAATATGAACTGATTTAGCAAATATTTATGAACTGATTTAGCAAAATATTTATGAACTGATTTAGCAAATATTTATGAACTGATTTAGCAAATATTTATGAACTGATTTAGCAAATATGAACTGATTTAGCAGATATTTATGAACTGATTTAGCAAATATGAACTGATTTAGCAAATATGAACTGATTTAGCAAATATTTATGAACTACAACAAGTAAAAATGAATTATTCTTCCACTATTGGTAATTTGGTAGCACATCATTGCATATTTATCATGTATATTTATATGTGTAAGGCTGGTTTTTTTTATAAATTTTACATTTATTTGATAAAATAAAAAATCTATCAAAACGCCTGGAAACGCCTGGGCGTCCGCCTGGGCGCCTAGGCTGTCTGGGCGCCCCCCTGGAACGCCTGGACGCCTAGCCGCCTATACAACCATGGCTTGACATTAAAATGCCTTCATGGTCAATTAGAAGAGAAGGTTTATATGCAACAACCAACGAGATTCATCATTCATGGTGAGTTTTCTCACTTATGCTGTCTCGAATGGTCCCTCTACGGCCACAAGTAGTAACCTTGTACGTAGTTCAACGAGCTCAACAACATCCTTTCCCCTTTGGGTTTTTCTTAGGGCTGTAAATGGGTAGGGTATGGTCAATATCCAGAACCGTAATCGTTTAGTTAAGCAGATATGGTTACGATTATATGCCCGCTTTGTCGAAAGTTGTACCCACAACTACCCTTATCTGTATAACCGTCGGGTATATGGATGGGTAATTGGGTATACGGTTATGTTTAACTTATTATAATAATACACTACAAGCTTTGAGATACAATCATACAACAAACTACCACACTTAAATTGATTTCATTCAAGGTAGAGAGAGAGAGAGATGGGCGGAATGAGAGAATGACTTTATGGCCTTCTTAATTAATTGAAATGTACTTGTGTGGCTATAAAGGTGTGTCAATGGATTTGCTCATTATCCTACTGCAAGGTACTTATATGACTAGATTTGAACGCTACAATATAGAACACTACATTCTAATATAAATGTTTACTATTTTAAGGTATATATACTTGCTAGATGTGAGTCCTACAATATGCACCATTACATCTTAATGTAAATTATTTATGTAAAAATATAAGTAAATGGGTATATGGGTATACATGGTATGTGTTAATAAATAATCATAACCTTACCCTATAAGAGGCGGGTATGTGGGTATAAGGGTAAGCGGTTACATGGTTATAAAAATGTATACCCATGATGGGTTTAGTGGGTATGGGTTTGAGGGTATGTGGGTATACCCATGTCCATCTACAACCTTAGTTTTTCTAGATCTTCTAATGACCACAATCTCTTCTCCAAAACACCATAAAAAATCAGCATTTTAGATGTCTATGCGGATGATATCATCATTACTGGCAATGACACAATTTATAATACGCTCATACTAATTTGGAGTCTTAAGTATAATACGGTAATAGAATGTATGAAACGGGAGAAATTAAATGTGAATGCGGATAGTATGGGAATGAAACGTAATCATGGGAATTTGGATTTATTCGGCCATTTCATAGTCTAGGGAAAAATTTGCGTTTAAGACAACTTTTTCAAAAGGTTGGTGTATATTGTGACTATGTCGACCGGTTCCTGGCCTCGTTGTTGGCACCCACTTTTTTGTAGGGCATGCCGAAGTAGAGGCTTAAATATTAAGGGCAATCTCATTTTTTAATTATGTGGAGCATTGGTATACCATTTTGGCATTTACATTGATCATTTATGGTTAGGAATTGGGGTATACAAATATAAGATACAACCTTTTGGGTTATTTTATCTACAAAAGTGGAAATGTGGAATGTATAACATTCTCTTTATCTGTTATGCCATCTATTTTTGTTATTAACGTTGGAAATTTACATCTACACCTCTTTTTGTTTGTAAACTCTACCTATTTGTTTTTTTCTTAATTCAATGTTTTAGTTACATTATTTCAAGGACTAACAAATTTAGTTATCATTGACTTGATCAAAGACATGTATGATAGCTCTACTGCAAGTGTGAGGACTCCTGGAGGAGAGACACCAACTTTTTCTATCACAATTGGGGTACACCAAGGATCCACACTCAACCCATATCTGTTCTTTCTTGTTATATATGAGTTGACAAAGAATGTTCATGATGATATTCCTTGGTGTTGGCTATTTGCTGATGGTATTGTTTTGATTGACGAAACTAAAGATGGATTGAATGATAAAGTTGAACGTTGGAGAAAGGCATTGGAATCAAATTGATTGATGATTAGGAGGAGCAAAACTGAGTATATGCATTGCAATTTCAGCCAATATTGCAGTGTGAATGATGGAGCCAAGTTGGATGGAGTAGATATACCAAAATGTTATAAATTTGTTACTTGGGTTCTATTATTCAAATAGATGGAGATGTCCAAAATGATATTTGTCACATGATCCTACATGATGGTTGAAATGGAGGAGTGCAACTGGAGTTTTATGTGATCGGAAGATCCATCTCAGGTTAAAAAGTAAGTTTTATAGAACAGTTATACGGCCAACCATTCTCTATGGGAGTGGCGATGAAGAAACAAGGTCTCAACAAGATGAATGTGGCTGAAATGCGTATGCTGAGATGGATGTGTGGGAAGACAAGAAAAGATCGCTTGAGAAATGACTATATCAGGAATAAAGTGGGGGTGGCGAGCATTGAGGACAAGTTGCACGAGGGCCGACTTAGATGGTACGAACATGTGCAACGCAGACCGACAAATGCGCCTATATGAAGCAATGCTATTAAGTCAAGCATAATAAATAGAAAAAGAGGAAGGCCTAAATTAACATGGGATGAGCTTATAAAGAGAGATTTTGAAATTCTACATCTCAACCAGAATATGGCCTATGATAGAGCTGAATGGAAATGAAGGATCCATGTAGCCGACTCCAACATAGTTGGGACTGAGGCTTAGATGATGATGATGACTAACAGATTTAGTCATGGTATTAAAAACCCCACCTTGAGGCTTATGCCTCAAGGTGATGCTATCCCATTTGCGCCTTGAGGTTTATGCCTCGATGTCCTAGACTGCGGCTTACACCTCAAAATGTCCGAGGGTCACCTTAGGGTATTAAGGCTCGAAGGCTTAGCTGAGGCGCAAGCCTCAGTTCCGGATGATAATGGCTTGTCACCAACTGTTTGCTTTTGTACACCTTTAAAATTTTTTCTATTCAAATTTCTCGCATTAGTGAATTTCAAGGTATCAGAAAGCGGGAAGCGGGAGGCGTACGGACGACACCCTGTAACCGATTAAGCGGTAGGCGGGCGATTTTAAAAAAGCGGGTGTCTAAATTTTATATCATCTTATACAAAATTACATGTGTATATAAAAATATATTTATAAGGAACTTCTATACATATCTAATTAGCAAATCAGTAATTAACTAAGTATTCATCAATACTTACTATTAATTAGTATCTCTAATCACTAAAATCAACAAGCAGATCAGTAATTGTAAATAACAAACTATGAATTATTGAATTAAAGTAATCACTAAAGTAATACTAACCAGTAGTACCGATCATTAATCACTGAAAGCAGCAAGGAAATCAGTAAAACTAATCATGCATTAGAAGTATAATAGACCAATATGATATTTACTTAGATGCATTACAGCAGTGCCCAATTATTACAGCTTACACACAAAGTATGCAATTTAAATTAGGACTAGCTATATCATAGAACATTTAATGTATACAAGTTTCATATATTATAGTCAACACTACTTGGACTATGTAATTAATTAATGTTAGATGCTTACATTAGAATTTTTAAACAAAAGCGGGAAAAAAAGGGGTGAGGCGGGCGATTATGTTCAAAACGATTAAGAGGGCGCTTAGGGGCTAAATTAGGTGGATGAGGGTCTTTGCCGATTAAGCGGCCACCTGGGCCGTTTTTTATTTCACTGGTGAATTTACATATCTTTTATTTATTCTGACTTAAAAATCCAGGTTACCTATTAGTTTAATTTATCATAATTCCATCACAAGGTATATTGTTGCGCCACATGTTTTATTTAAAATGTTAATGATTTTAAACAGATGTATAATCCTGTTTGCCGGTGTACCATTTATTTTAGCCCAGCATAACAATCACCTTTGAAACATATTAGAAAACTCGAAGGCATTACATCTACATCCTATTGTCGAGCTTCCCTTGTTTCTTTGTAGGTGCCATCAGAAGAGTTTCCTATTTACTTCAACTTCTACGTTATTGAGAAACTCAATCACAGCCTTCTCTAATTGCTAAAACAACCTTCTACTTAATACGGTCTTCTTTGTTACTTCAAGAGTCAAACCTAGTGCAGAATTGGTCATTAACACTTGTCCTCACTGACGGAAGGATTAGATGGTGCCACCTAAACCCTGCAATAACATTTGGAGGTCTTACTGTAACAGTGTTCTGGAGTTCTATTTGAGAAATTACTGGGTTCTCTTCAGTACCTGAGTGAGCGCTGTATGCATGGCTGTCATCAAGGTTCAGGAGTTTGAGACAAGTGTGATGATGATTACCAAGTAGCCTTCCACTATGCCATCAAGCTAACTATACTTCTCGATGAAATTTATTACTGCTACTGTAATTGCTGCCGTCATTGTATATTCATGCATTTTCGTTCGGTGCATAATTAAGGGTTATGTAAATTATACCTTATTTGAAGTGATTATAATTTGATTCTGGGTTTCTGAATCCACTTTGCATGTTATTCATATTCGTAGTGCTTGATAACTATAGTTTTGCTCATCACTTTCTATTCATATATTGTGTATATACTTGTCATAAATAATGTTAGGTATGGGTATAGTTGCCTTATTGGAAATATATATATCTATAGGTTACATTCATTTTTCCGAGAAGCAGTCACCACTCACCAGTGCCTGAAAAGTGGTATAGTATTTGAAGAGTATATGCGGGTACATGTGCTGAATGGTCGTATATAAAAATCATTGTGTTATATAGAAATATGAACCAATAGTACAATGCTATTTATATAACTGTATACTTATAGAATTTGACCTTGAAGCTTATTGTAATGTGAGATGAATCTATTGTGAAGGGTAGGAACAAGAATTAAAGCTTTATTCGTTTGAATGTTACTGTGCATGAGCTTAAGAATCTATTGAGGTGAAGCAAACGGTGAAAAAGATGAGGTTTGACTTAACTGTGTCCAAAAACTGAAACTCAAAAGCAAAGCTACAGCCCCTAAAAAACTAGACTAAATAGAAAGCGACAGGAGGAATAGTAGAAGAGGAAGACCATCAGTAATGGCAGTATTTAGGAAATGGGGTATATGTGGCTGCATGAGCAGCCCACTCGCATAGAGAGCCTATGTGCTTAATGTGGTTCGATCCCTTGATTGAACTGTACAGCAATGTAGCCAGTTTTTGGAACAAGGGTAGCATCTGAAGTGCTTCATGCTTAATCAGTTAGGGAATCTTGTTCAGCTGCTTTCTGCTTTGAATTCTTGAAAACTTGGGTTTGAGGACTTGAGTTGGCCTAATTGGGGATTTAAAGGGTTGAGGAGGTTGACTGAGAGAGAAACATAAGAAATAATCTTTGATTTCCCTGACTTTCAGTCAAGGCTTGGTGGAGTATTGGGACTGGGACATCGTTACTTTTGAATCTTCCGGTTATTTGTTTTGTGGTCATTTGACATATTTGTTTTATTTGAAACTTTACATTAAGTGCAATGTTTTACTGATTCATCTCTTATCTTTCCACGGAAATGACCAACCTTACAGAGGCGAAAAGTCGAAGGTACAGACTCCGATGCCAAGAATTCAGAGTACAATCCCACCAAGGTCTTTAGGCACTTCTCACAGAACCTGCCAGTTGCAAACAGTGCTGCTGCAACAAGGAAGAAGGCTGGTCTCTCGAAAGACATTCTAGAAGGGGTGAGTTGGTTGGTTTTGGAAATGGTTGCTAGTATATATTGCTACTCCCTTATCCATGGCGTGCTTTCCTTTAAACTGATGCATATCTGCACAGGTCTTCGCTGGATCAACTACATCAGCATCCCCATAGGCTTGCACTTCCGACTTAAAAGTTCATGTGGGGTTGGTCATTTATTTGGGTTGGGATGCTATGTATGTAAGCAGCCCAGACTCGGATAGTATCAAAGCAGGAAGTCATTTTCTAAGCATTCTTGGGCATATCAAGTGAGATTGGTATCTGACGGCAGTTTCTGCAGTTGGAACCTTTGTACAGCAGGGAATTTGATCATATTTTCACGTCCTTTTGGCATTTTGACTTTGTGATGGGAAAAAAACTCACATTGGTCTGTTTTTCACATTCGTAGCCTCTAGAAAATTGGAGATATTTATGTTAAGACTTTCTTTTTAGTAATCTAAACGAATTAAAAACAAACATATTATCCTTTTGTCTCTTTTCCGTATTAATATTTGTTCTTTTGTGTAAACCGTGGGCCAATGGGATTTTATTGAGTTTTCCCAAACCCCCTTGCTTTTCCTGAACTTCCTATAAACCTCTCTTTTAACATATCCGAAGTATCCTGCTCATTCTTTTATCCCTAATAATCCTCTCTTACTCATGCTGTTCTCCCGCCGTATGTCCCCTTTTTCCTTCTTCAGGCATTCTTTCAATTCGATGTTAATTATGTCTTGTTATATTGCTTTAATAGAATATAATTTAATTATAATATTTAAAATTATGATTAATATTAACAAAAAAAATGTGGTCGTTGGGTCAGTTCGAGTTGTGTGCTGGCCGGGTCTATATAGGTTTGGGTCAGTACGACCATGACTTTTATAATTCGTATCCCTGGGGTTGAGGTACGTGTAAACATGTCAAGGTAGGATCTAACTTGGTCCGAATATGTTTTAATTGATTTATATATTTATTTTAAATTACTAGTCGAAATTGACTCGAAGATAATAAACAATTTATTATAATTACTAGTCGTAATTTATCTATCTTATAATTAAAGAATATTATATCTAAGCAATAGAACAAAACATATATAATGATATTAAATTGAAAGAATGAGTTAATAAATAAAATAAAAGGGACGTAACTACTGGAGATCGAAAGAGTGACATAGAGAGTAACGGAGGGGGTTATTCCTATTAGTTAAAAAATGAGCGGATATTTGGGATTTATGTGTGTGTGTGTGGGGGGGGGTGGATTTAGGAATTTCAGAAAAAAGAAAGGGGGTTATTGGGAAAAAACCCTTTATTTTTCTATCACATGATGTTATCTTCTCTTTTAGCTTGGGGTCATCTTCCTTGGGTTAACTTCTAGTTTGACCCTAATATGCAAGGTACACACTTTTGATAGGCATTGGGATTTAAGTGTGTAAGTGTTCCATTGGCTTCTACCTCCCTCTATGTTATCCTTTGATAGTTAATATTAGTGTATTATAACTCTAAAAAAACAATGGAGTTGAAGCTAGTCCCTAACTTAATTCAAGGACTAAGCCCACTATCTAATATATTTTGACGCCTAAATTTGTCTTGGAGAGCGGGAATTGGATAATTTTTAAAACTTCAGCCCTTATTTTAAAAACGCTGTTCGGTTGAGGTCTTTCTAGTTACAGGTAACTAAACAACAAGGTAAGTTCATGTCTCCGCACCTTGCGTGTTACGCATTACACCGCCATTTTCAGCACCTCGTCGTCATGTATCTGATATGTCTGATTGTGTCTAAATTACTTCATATCCTCAGCTCCTCAAAACCCAGAAGTGATAATCAAATTCTCATCATAAACGTTGCCGGTGAGAGTGCCATGCCTAGTAGATAAGAACAAATCCTACCTACCTGCGTTAACAATGAGGTTGGGGCAGACAGTTAATCCCACTTGCATATATGGTAACCCTGATGTCGCCCCTTGATGGGTCAGGCTTCAAATTGGATCAGTACTAATATGATCCATTTCCATGGGATGAGGCCAGCTACATTGTTTCATTGCGGGGTTGAAAAGAGCTGATAAATAAGCATCAACTCATGGTCGTACCAGTGATGCATTTAAGGTCCTTTGGTTGGAATGAACTCTCTACCTACATGAGTTCGTTGGAGCTGGCAACTTCATTGCCGCCCCCAAACACTTTACTAGTATCTGACTCGAGGGACACAAGCTTGTGGAGACCATCGACGCCAACTCTTTCATCCACTTTTGACAGAATGAAAAAAATGAGACAGACAACTCCAACACTACCACGCAAGAATCTGACCTCACACTGGTGATGACGCTTTCACAACAAGACCAGTCATGTGATGTTACAATCTCTAGTATACCACAATCTCCGGCAACCAACTGTCCACACTAATACTGTTGAACAAACATGCAAATTTTAAGATTTTTCTTCAAATCATGCATCTTTTACCGCTTGACACTCTTTAACTAGAGTTACATACAAAAAACTATCACTGAATCGGATTTTTGGACGTGATGTACATAGACACAAAAGATGCGAGAGATCAAAGAAATGCCTCAATTGCTTGCGTTAGGTCACTTCACGTTCATTACTCTTTTCAACCCCAACATTCAAAAGATCTCCACTTCCTAGGATCCAAAACATAAAAGTACTCCCTAGCCTTTTCAATTCTCATCATAGAGCTACAATTAACCCCATCTATTAGGGTGGGATACACAACAAAGTACCACAAGAGAGGTCATTATGTTAAAGCGATCATAATATAGACACACTACAATAACTATGACACAGATAGCCCAGTCACATCGACTATCTCCACGTACATCCTCCCTTCCTTGCATGCATCCCAAGGAGTGGTTCATGTATTTGCCAGCTCACCACACTAAAGAGGGCCACTATATTGACAATTGACACTATGAGAGCCCGCTCTTACATGTTGAAATGGCTTTCACTGACAACTTCCACCCAATTATAAATGACACTTAATTAACTACATGCCAACATCTGATATGGTATCCATAGACACCACCCACTCCAACACTCCTTCAGCTTAGTAAAGAGCTCGAGACCATGACCTTCTATGTAAATATACACTAACACATTCTTTGGAAGATCTACACGTAGACATTCCAATCACATATATGAGACTTGTGAAGGTCCTTACATATCGTAACATCCTCATTCCCATCCCCAAATATTCATAAGAGAAATAAACTAACACCCTAGTGGTCACCAAGTCTTTATGTCATCTTCTTTTGGGGGTATCTATTTCCAGACCAGAGGTGCTCATAGAGACACAACTCAGTAAAATCTTACTTGAATCCACAACCGCAAACCATCTTGTTGGCCTTTATCACGATTGCCTTTGACTTGAGACTCACTCTGGGACAAATGTAACAATAAAGTCACATATGTCCCCTTGATGGGCCACGAAGTAGGCGTGGGATGGATGACATTCATGGTTCTACCCTCAATTATGGGATATAAAAGCCTACAAACACATTACTTCATCCTTGGGGGCTCGTTTCCACTTCATTCAGTCTCAATCTAGCCAACTACATAAAGGTTTTATGCTAGATCTCAATCACACACTACTGCAACAAGTCCATCTAAATTAAGATTAGGATGGTGCAACACATTTATAAATAAAGTTCACTACAAAAAAGCCACAACCTAGGAACGCTGTCTATGGAATTGATGGAACATTCACTACTTGGTCTTCCCACACTAAAAAAAATAATCACCACTTTAGCCTACACACAGAGGTACCCATTAATAACAAAGGGAACTCCTAGGTTTATTGTGACTGCAACCTAGACAACAAACAAATGAAGATCAAGTATAGACCTACAATCCCACTTGGTTTTGGCTCAATAAGAAACTGACCCGATAATTTACATTCCTTCAACATCACAACACAACCAATAAGACCCGAATACCACTCTAGGAGACTAATGGAAAATATGATGCAAAAAACCTTGCTATTTGGAGGATAGCTTTGAGAATGTCAAGGACTTTGGAGTATAAAATAAACCTCTTCATTGACAAAAGACATTATACAATCACAAACAAAGAAGACAACACTACATAATAAAAGAGAGAAGTCAGACTGATGTGAAAAACGATTATCAACCAAACGATGAAAATCCAAACATAACTCCTCCCAACACTTCAATATAAGAATATATGGTTACTACTACTATCATAACACTTGATCCAATTGAAATTTATGGCTATTCTATGACTTGTTTCTGTTTTATTAATCTGTTCAAAAATACCAATATATCATTCAACGATTACCTCGAGTCAAATAAGGTTCTAACATCACTTATCACAGATTGTATTAGTTTTATCTCCATTCATAAACTATCACCATCAATCAAATAAACTCATGGCACTTACAAGACTATCACACTGTCAACAACTTTCTTTGTTTAACTAACATTTGCATTATAATTATTGAATATTGAAATATTGGTAGTGCTATTTCTACTAGGCATGCTATACATGATATTTAAGAACAACAATATTGAAGTGATAATTGCACAAAAACAAAAAATGACTTGACAAACACACAACTCACCCACATGGGGGGAAACTATATCAAAATATAGGCACAAACTTTGACTCATTTGCTAAAAGAATTAGATAATCACAAATAGTTCCATCTTTTATATCACATATTCCATCATTGTAAATTTCACTTAGTTTAAATTTTTTTGTAAACTGCACTTAGTTTTAAAAAAAACTTTTGTTGGTTATTCATTGGAACATATGGGGAACCTACAAATAACCAAAGTGGATTCTTTGATGAACTCATGAACCTTCCTTAAAAATATAAAAATCTCCCATAGATTATAGAAGGTGAATTATACCAGAGTAGATTTAAATACAAGAGATCTCGACATTTAATCAGCCAAAACCACCCGAATTATCACATGTGTAAATTTAATGACTTTGTCCAGGTTCCAAATATGATGGATATCAATGTTTAGCAACATAACTTCCATATGTTCTTAAAATTATTGGTCCATCTTAAGGGTTTCCTCAAATTGGAATCTTTGGGTGAATTACACCCTCTTAGCTCTTCCTTTGTGGGGATACTAATTATCTCTGACCATATGCCCATTATACTCAAACACAAAATTCATACCTTGGGGATTAGAAGCATTTCATTCTGAGTGTTTAAGACGTAATCATCCAAATTGGATGGCACAATAGCAACCTTTAGATTTCTTTTTTAGATTTACCCATGGTGAACCTATACAAAAACCTTAAGATCACCGCACAATCTCGTATTCCATGAAAAAACTTATGACAACATCTATAAGAAAATTACAACTCTCAATGATTTACTACTCAATTTTGAGAGAAAATAATCCCCATACCACTTAGTTATTGAATGCACAAAGAGAAAAATACATCAATTGCTTTTAGACAAAGAAACACTCTAGAAGAAAAGATCTAAACATAATAGGGTTAAGAAAGGTGACATAAGCAGTAAACATTTCCATAGACTTTGTATTGAACCCAAAAGACATACTTCACAACACTGACAATAGAGTGCACTATGATATTTACCATAGTTCTGACAATAGAGTGCACTATGAAGCATGTAGTTCATCATTACAAAACCATATACAACCATAACTATACTTTCCCTCATCCCTTCAATTCAATTTGAACATACTATATACTGAAAAGAGTCACCCACCCTCATTCTCTTAAGACTCCCTCCCTTCTAGGTGAGGATAAACAACGACGTTCAATGTAGGCTTAGACAAATTGCATGGACTTGTTGGCTTTGATTTATCCTTCTTTCAGAAGTAATGACACTTCATCAAGACCACTTACCTCAAAATCTTTGATAATATTATACAAAAACTACATATCACAATCCTTTCCATCCTCAATCAAACATATATTACACTTATTGAAGGGACTGAGAATCCAACAAATGTCAAACAATTTAGGTATAGCAATCTCATTAACAACAGATACAAGGTCATTCCTATAAATCTAATGTCATGTATGAAACCACACATGGAAAATATCATGCGTACAAAACATAAGGCCTTCTTGGAGGGTAAGTGTATCTAAGACAAATGAATTATAGCCAATGAGGTTATGCACTCTTGATATAAGGATAAAGTTCCACTTCTTATTCTCAAAATTGCCTTTGAATAAACATTTGATAATAGCAACATGTGTACTTTTATCCTATGCATGGAGGGATTTGATTTTTGACAATGGTTTGACTTGGTCCACAATTGTATTAGCACATATTTCCAGATACTTATCAAGGGCTATATTGATTATTTTATACGTACAACCGTATTTAGATAGGAGATCCCCTTCCCTTAGTGTCTTCATCATAGTTATATCTATCTTAGCTTTCATGTTTCAACTCTCTTTACAAGTTTAAGGAAGTTGTGACTCTACACAAAAAAGTAAAAAATCATCCAATTTTTAGATGACACATACAATTTATAAAACCCAATGATTTAAAACATCTTTGATGAAATGTGCATATAAGGAATTCACAACATATCTTGGGAAAAATCAACTTTCACAGATCCACACTTACAAGAACTACATATTAGATGATACTCTTAACCATTTATACGACAAGATCAATAGTAAAATTGAAACTTTTCCCCTGTCATACTTGTGTCTTTCAGTCTCCCCTAGTAAGCTCTCAATCCAAGTTTAAGAACCCATAATTGAAAAATGCAACACATATCAACAACGTGAAAAACAAACATCCTTCATCAGGAGTGTTGCCTTACCCTAATTAGAGCACCACTCTTCAATTTGTCCTCCTACTTATAAGTTACATCCCACTCCCCTTGAGGATAGAACTTCATATCGATAATCCATCAACATCTCCTTTGGCGTCACACTAACGTCACAAACCATATGGAGAACAAAAATGTCTGGAGGTTGGTGCTTAATAAACTTACACTTACACTCCTTTGATACGTTCCATTGGGCTTTTGCCCCACTCGTTTGAATTTTTTTACATGTGGAGCGACTTTGTTCAAACAAAATATTATACACGTAAAGCACCTTGGACTCCTCTTATCAAATACCTTCATTACATCTAGCGATACCTTCTTAAAGGATGCCACTTTATTGAAAGGACCATTATCAAAACTCCTAATGCATGTCAAACTATGTACTCTGGAAATCCCTTTATTCCTTATACACTTCTTGCTCAAAACAATCCTCATATCTAGAAACCAAATAGTATACATAATAGATCTTGAGAAATCATTTTCTCCTCACAAATACAAGCAACAACACATGTAGACAAGTATCTTTATGTGGTTTTATAGATGCAATCGCACAAGTCATTATTCCTGTTGCTAGTCCATAGAATGACCGAAGAAGCACTTACGCTAAGAGGAGATAAATTTAATGTTTCAAAATCATACAATTTATTCACGCAACCAAGCCAAATTACACACTTCTATTTCTAGCACATCAAGTGTCCCAAAAGTACACATTATCTTTGGCTTGCCGGACACAATAAATTCCTCATGGGCAACAACAAACGCAAGTATGGACATACATGACATTTTATATGCCTCCTATGTCAAGACAACATGGACATACATGATAGACTTCTTACAATTTTTCTAAAACTGTTTGGTTTCCTTTGTACAATGGATCATTGAATTATGTGATATTGTCATACTTACCATCTACACTCTCTTTAATGATGAATACTACTTTGATCTTATCTATAGGGGCACTTGTCAAGTCTAGCGGCCATGGTTATGTGCCACATTTGGATTGAATGCAATCATGGACTGTTTAGAGATACAATTATCTATACTTACCCAAATATTACTGAAATCCAAACCAATCAATTTTCTTAGCTTCCCTCCTTTGGAGTTGATGCATTCTCAACTCTGAAGCCAAATGTTCTCATGAAAATTGTTACAAACTCGAAATTCTATATCAACTTTTTCAATGCATATTTAGAGGACTCTGGCGATGTCATTTCTGACTGAATCAGATGCTAACCCAACATATTTTTTTACTTACAACAACTCACTCATTCTTACATATACTACACTACTAGAAAGTTTAGCATATATCTTGTGTTCGAATGTACTAAGATGTTTCCATTCTGATTTTGCAAAATCTATCAACCTTTACCTTGGTATCTATGGGATGCTAAGGGGCCCACCCTTCTACTTATATTCTACAATATCCCAAGTTAATTTTTCCATCCATGTTGGTCTACCTCTGATGATCCATATATATCTTGTACTTGGCATCTTCTAGTTCACTATATATGTGAATTTGATTATAAGAGAATAGGAACAAATATACACTATGGTGGTGTGTGGTAGCCTTCTAAAAGGGATTGGATAATTCAGTAGCTACTACATACACAAAATATGTTATCAGAATATTTATATTGTCACAATTAACTGTGTAGTGTGAGACATTGTCATTATCCAAAAACATATGCCTAGTTTAATCAGTTTGTCATGAGCGGTCAAAAAAATTGGAGTTTGGTTGATTAAGTTTATTATGAATTTTTAATATTCCACTATTGGGGATGGGGTCACACCTTTTTAAGTACCACTTCCCCATTACATGGCATTTGTGGCTTTTGATCCTTTCTATAGTGCTCCAACGGGTATTGAACCCACAACCTGTGACTAGCAAAATGGAATGACTTATCAACCAATTAAAGAGTTCAAGTTTCTCATGATTATTTTTATTTATTTTAATATTTTAGGTTTCTTGTGATATAAAATGATTTTGAGTCATGTATAAGTATATGTAAAATATACATAATTGTGGAATTCTATATTAAAATGACTTCCTTACTAACTAATAGCATACAACTGGTTTTTTTGGTGAACCCAACGTGCCTCTCCATTTTTATTGCTACCAAAAAAATATGTACAAGTAGGTCAAACAAGAAAGTTGTACAACCTAACTGTAAATGTTCTTTGAATCATGGCGAATAATGTCCCATATAGTTTGGAACTTCCTACTATTACTAAGGAAGATCCTACTATTTCGTTCAAGCCAAACATTGCACAAAACAAAGCAAGCATAGACTTTAGCTCTCCTTGACAAATTGAGAAGCTCCATCTTATTCTTCGTACAGTAAATATTGAACTTCTGAGCAAAATTACTTCCAGATTTGTAATGAGAGGGAGCAATTGAAGAACATGTAACCCCAACTATCTTCATCAACATGACATAGAGGACACCAAGAGACCATAGAATAGCTAAAAAGCCGAAGAACCTCTGTTGTTGCCAATCTATTCAGAAAGAATTTCCATAGGAAGATTGAGACTCTCTTGGACAACAAATCAGACCATATCGACCTCCCCCATTCAACATTTGGATGCTTCATTCTGGGCATGCTCCAAAATTCTTAGTAGTAGCCTTCATCGAGTCCTTCAACACAATAGAATCCTCCATCCCAGTCACAGGTTTAGGAATAGATTTTATTTTATTTTATACACCATTTGTACATTTTAAAAATCTAGTATAATTTTCCTAAATCATCTTAGATTGACCAAAATTTCAAAGAAAATGCTACATATAAATCTCAAACAATTCAAAGAATAAAATGTCTCCGGAACTATATTTTGACAAAAACTTGAGTTTCCATTTTTTGCTTTCAATCACTTATTACTTAGTAGAAATATTGACCAACAAAGATGTCCGATCATAGACACTAGATAGAGGAAAATAGCAAAAATCAAAGAAACTAAAGTGTCAAAAGTGGCGTCTATTCTGAAATAGAACGAGAAAAAGCAAAATTGATTAATGCCACTTCTGAGAGTTTGGAACAATTAGAAAATTACAAAAATGAAACCCTTCATTTTGAACAACAAAGAGCCATTAATCAGGTTCGACAACACATTTTTCAACAAGCTTTAGAAGGGGCTCTAGGAACTCTGAATAATTCTTTGAATAATGAATTATATTTTCGTACCATCAGTGCTAATATTGGAATGCAGAACTATTGAACAACAAAGATGTCCGATCATAGACACTAGATAGAGGAAAATAGCAAAAATCAAAGAAACTAAAGTGTCAAAAATGTTTTCTTATCCGTAATTGTGATCACAATGTGTGTATAGATTTACCTTTGGTCAGACATTATATTCAATAGTGAAGTGCTTACAGATGTCACTGTCTTTGGAAAAAGAAACAATTCATATGCCTCACGTATGTAGATAACTTTTTTGGCATGAAAAGTAATTCGTGTGACATTTCACATATGCTTGTATGGTATTACCTTGAATTTGGAAGGAACATGACGTTTGAAGTTTCATTGTTAGAATTCTAAGAAACCATTAATTTTATTCACTTAATCTACATCATGTTATTCTACCACTACATTAGTTTCTATTGAGTTTCACTTTTAGTTATATCATGATGCTTCTCCTTCTACTAAAAAAATTCCAACCCACTTATTGACTAAAAAAGTAGGGTATTTGCGGTAACAAAGTACCTTTTTTTCCACAACAAGCTATTTTTATTCCTAGTTGGATTGGTTCATAAATTTCTTAGAAGATGCTTGCCTATACTTGAACCCGGGTCCCTTCGCGAGGAGACACTGTTCTTGACCACTTAAGCCATCCTTGTCGGCTGCTTGCCTATACCTATTTCTGCAATGTCCTATTCTTTTCTTTGGCTTGGCTCGTAGATTTCTCAAAAGGTGTTTGTCTATACCTATGTTTGTAATGTCCTATTCTTTTCTTAATTTTATTCATTGATACTAAAAGGATTTATTATACTAAGATTGTCAAAATTACAATTTACTTCCTTGACCACCTTAGCATATTGTCGTAAGATAAGCATGATTTAATATATCAAGGCTTTCCCCAAAACTACACTGATTAGGTGAGTGCCAACCATTGAGACCAAACCTTATCTCATGATGGGGTAAAATTTTCCTAGTTATTTTTCACTCTGAAAGCCCACCCTTTCCTCTAAAAACTAGCGACTACGACCCAAGTCATGTAAAACTCCATTGTAAGAGGAGGAAAGTGTTTGTTATTTTATATTTATTATGTTAAACCAAGTCCATCAAAGAAAGGTATGTAATATAAACTTGAGAGTCCATAGATAAATATCTAATCTTTACAACAAAAAAGAAGTGGAATGACAACATTCCAAATAGTTGATTTCTCTTTTATTCTAGTGTTAAGACTGGAGGCATCGATCAAGATTGAATGCACTGCATGATGGTTGTATATTTAGGGTACTTAATAGAATGTGGATTACATTAAACAACAAAATGTTGTATTTCTTATTTTTATCAGGTTCATCATGGATGATTTTGAAGCATAATGAGAAAAGCCATATGCATAAAGGTTCTCCAATAGGTTAATTCATTTTATGTGCTTGTGTGAAAATCTATCTGCACACATGGGGTGCTAATGATGGTGCATGTATGCTATGTTTATGTTTGTTCACATGCTTGAATGAATCCAAATTATGTGACTTCCAAATAAACACTCATCTACTACAATGCACGTACGCCCACTTGAATGTATATACATTTTTGCACACACATATTTTATGTCGATGAACTTTATATAGTGATGCCAAAACATTATGATAAGTTCATTTACATAAAGCCAGTGGCAAATGCACAACCGAACCACCTAAGTACTTGGCCTCACCACACCATTCCTTTTCAAATAATTAGAAGACATAAATATCTCCTGACGTCACCCGCCCCCACTACTTCCTAGCTGCTCTGGCCGCTCGATTAGGAAACTGTAGTGCTACTGGTGAGTCAATGCACATAGAGAATATTTTGTGATGAAAAGGAGAGATGATGTGATTCAAATACAGAGAAGAGAAAATTGAGGAGGCGTGTGAAGAAGTTAGATAGATGATGGAAAGATAGAGAAGTAACATGGAGAATAATAAGGAAAGTAGAAAATAAAGAAGCAGGAGAGGAACAAGGAAAGGATAATCGAACTGTTGGATCAATGGACTCCAGAGGGGGGGGTGAATAGAGCTTCACAATTCTCACAAGAAATATTAGACTACCAAATTATATAAAGTATAAAATCTTAAACAAGCATAAATTTGATGTCTTAATCTAACATACATAGAAAGGATGAGAGACAAGGATAAGCAAGTACTTGGACATGTGGTTTAGAGTGGTTCCATATCCTAAACTTAGGAGCAATGTCAGTGCACTACCTAGAGTGGGTTAGCCTCTAGGATTTGTAATCTTGGTACTCTTATATTCCACAATAAGATTACAAGACACAACAACCACACATCCAAGGGCTTAGTACCTCAAGCAAAGATCTTCAACCTATAGAAGGAGATTACCCACTTGAACCATGGAGTCTTCAGCCATCAACATGGACTTACCCACTCCTTACTTCAAGTCTTCTGCCTTCAAGGGATTACCTATCTTCCTTGAGCGTTGTTTTGAATATCTCCTTCACTTGAAGATCTTGAGCACCTATCTCCTTCACTTGGAGATCTGGAGAACCTTATTTTTTTCAACCTTGAAGAACAACACTTCCTTCTCCTTCACCTGGAGAAGATCTTCAAACTTTATCTTTAATGGGAATGGAGGAGGAGATCTTTACATCAATGTAGGGAGTGTCTCTCTTACAAAAGAACCTATCTCACTCATACTCACAAATTTTACTTGAAGGTAGAGATAGAAAGGGTCTCAAAGGGTTAGAACACTCTCAACTATGCTAGAACCAAGTTTGCAATGAATGAGCAGCCTTGGAATGAACTCCAAGAGGTTTATAGTTGAGGGTGCCACTTTAAGTTATGGGACACTTAGATACAAAAATAGTTTTTTTTCTCAAAGAAACGACTCTATTTTCTCTCAAAACACACACCAATGGTCACATCACTTTTTCTACAAAATTCTGTACAGTGCAATCGGTCGAGTTTTAATAAAGTTAACTTGACCGATCAAGTAAAAGACAAAATTAATATTCAAACTATCGGTCGAGTTTGTCCTGGGAAAACTTGACCAATCATTGAAGATCATTTTGGTCAGGCACTCGATCGGTCAAGTTCTGTGAAAACACAACTCGACCGATGCTATCTCCAGAAAATTGACCAAGATGGATCGACTGAGTTTGTCCTGGGGAAAACTCGACCGATCCAGAACATGTTGTCAATCTTTGGAAAATGCATCTAAAGTGATTTAACTTTGGCATTTTATGTCCCAATCATTTTTCTCATCTAAATTACAAGTCAATTCATTAATACAAGTGATTACAAAAATGTTCTAAGGTCATTTACATGGATTTCCACAAATACACACTTGTAGCTCTTTGACTTGAACTTGAGCCATTCTAGGGTTTTTGATTTTAGATCCTTTTCATGTACCTAATACCTGAAATCAATCTTTAATACAAATATTAGATACATATGAGTGGAATGGTTAAGTCATTATCAAAACATGGACAATGTATAACCTCAAGGTCAACATTCTCCCCCTTTTTGACAATGACAAATCATTCCTCAAATATATTGAGAAAGGATGTAAAAGTTATACCTTTGCCTTGTGAATTTTGTGGGATTCATGATATGAACAATGTGAATTGCTCCCCCATAATCTATGCTTCCTCTAACCTGCATGGTTAGTCTATCTACACACAACAATAACAATCTACATGTAGTATGTAGTCCTTTGCAAGTTCACATGATGAACAATGAATGAACAAGAAAAGGATCTCACAAGCTAAAAGAAGTAGTATAACAATGAATACCAATATGATTGAGTTTCAAGACTTCAAATATCTCTCCCCCTTTTGACATTATCAAAAAGTAACAGGGGTAGAATAGCATAAACTCATGTCTTCTCCAGAACACAAGCAACCACATATACAAAAAGAATAAGCAACCACATAGCATATATCACACAGAGATAGAAGATAACATACAATCTAAGTTGTAAGCAAAATGTGGCAGAATATGGAACCAACACATACAAAAGATCAAAGTAAAAAGCCAGAGTACACATTAGATATATAACAACTCAGAGATATGTTCACATGAGATCAACTACAAGCATAAGACGATGAAAACAAAGATAAAAAATAGTACAACTCAGATATATGTGCCAAGATGTTGCTTATACAAAATAGTCTAGAAAGATGTATTTAATAAGCATGCTAGACTACAAAATAAGAAACAACCTAAACATCTAAGCTATATATATCTACGGTATCATCATCATCATCTCCAGGCGTGTAGTCTGTGTCTCCATCAGAAGGTGGAGCAGTAGTGCCATCATAATCAGATTCAGCACCATCACCATCACCATCATTTGAAGCGTCCTCACCATCACCATCATCATCAGCCCCAGCATTGTCATCCTGGTCTGGCATCTCCTCATCAGTAGGAGGTCTAAAAGAGCGACCAGGCCAACGAGCATTCTGCTCAGCCCAAGACATACCAAGAGCGTGAAGCTCATTGTCCTATGGGAAGGATGAAGTAGAGTCTCAATGGCCGACAAGCAGAGTGGCCAAGGGGCCAACATGCAATGGTAGATAGACGGGAGCAGAGCTACCAGTATCAAAAGGTGGCAGAGGTGGAGGAGCAATAGAGGAAGGCTCAGGAGCGGGGTAGTAATGATTATATGCATAGGAAGCATAATTACTACCGAGGTAGGGCTGGTAGTTGGGATAAGGGTGAGAATAGGATAGGTTCATGGTAGACATGATGGAACACAGATCCTAATGCAGATGGTCCAGAACATGTTGGTTGTATGCTTGTTGGTGCATCATATATCCCAAAAGGGTTTCATTTGATACACGAAATGAAGCATACCTAGGTCTGGGAGGAGGCTGCAGTGGTGGAGCTCGGGTGGAGGAGACTGGGGCTGCAGAAGCTGAAGGAGAAGAACTGAGGGTGGAGGAGAACACAAGAACAGACTTTTGAAGTGTGGTCTCACTGATGCAAACGCCCTTTCTGGCGATCGGGTAGTGGAAGTCAGAAAAGAGAGATTTGTCAGTGGTGAACTTGAAATAGCCACAAATCAAAGCATGGTAGGGAGGGTGGGTGCCTTTTGTATTCTTACTAGTGTCAAAGTAGGTCATATGATGTAGAATATATCTATCCCACTTGACACTGATGCTCTCTAACAAGCAATACATAATGAAAACAATGTTCTCTGCAATGTCCGTTTGGTTTTTCTTAGGATGAACATTACAGTTGATCACTAAAGCCAATATGTGCTTCCTAAGGTAAAGGGAGGAGGAAGACATGATGGACCTCTTCTTATAAGTAACGTTAGGTTTCTTCAAGTAACGATGTATATCAAGTAAGGTCAATTCATTTTTCTTGTAGAAACCTTCCAGGTCTAGAAGATCAAAATACTCTCCGTAATCCTTGCGCCGAGTGTTGTTTTTCTTGTCTCTGGAAAGAAAGACATTTAAGGTGTCCTCAGAGATTTGGAAATGGTGACCCGTGATCATTGATGTGAGGATCACTTGAGTATTCGATGGGGGGATAAGCGAGCCATAGTTCCAATGCAAATTTGTATAGAACTCGTGAACTGCCTTAGTACTTGACATAGATTTGTTAAAGCAGTCACATTCGATGGCTAGGGAAAATAGATGGTGGATGGATAACAACTTAGATACTTGGTTAATAATCGCTTGACGTCTAGGAGAGGGCTCGATTAAGGTGCGAAAAGGAAAAGGGCTTCAAGGAAGAAGTTCCTTGTACCAATTTACAACCTCTATCGATATAAACAATATATCGTCAAAGGGAATCAACTAATTAGAGGATGAAGAAGTAGGTGCATTGCTTAAAGTAGGCTGTTTACTTCTTTGGGAGGCCATGAAGGCAAAATAGATGAAGAAAATGTGCAAACAAGCAAAAAAAACCGTAAAAGCCAAATAAGAACAACCAAGGATCACCCCAAAAGGTCTAGGTTAAGCTACCTAGGTCGGGAAACGACTGGGAATGGGAGGTTTAGGGCTAGGGTTGAGAGCTCAGGACTTGAGGATGATGGATCAATTAGCTATTTTCTAGTTGAGAGGGAAAATAGTCAGCCGATTGTAACTTAAAGTTTGCTTAGCCTGCTGATAGATCGAGTTCTGTGAGTGTGAAACTCAACCGAATGGTTCTATGAAGAACATCTCTCGGCTCCTGATCGGTTGAGTTTGTCCTGGGGGATACTCGAATGAAGGTCAACCTGACCTAAAATAGTCATTCTTAATTTCTAGCCATATTCATACCAATTAAATTCATTTTTCAATTCTATTATGTATAATTAAAATACTTAAGCACATGTAGCTCATCATTGGGTACTATTTTGTGATAAAACATGAAATTCGATAAAAACCCAAAAACAAGCAAAAAACTAAGCATGTTAACAAGCAAGTTAGGCACATTTTAAGCATATATAGGTAGGCAAGGTGAGGAATGACATGAGCAAACATATAGGATAGAGATAACTAGCTAGATCACATAGCAACATCATCCAAGCAATAATGAGAAGTTTAGATTGAATAAAATTAAATTGATATCTAGTTAGAGGTTTAGTGAAAATGTACGCCAACTGATTTTCTGTGTCCACATGCGTGATATAAATATCCTTCTTGGCAATGTGATCACGAAGAAAGTGATGGAGAACCTCTATATGTTTAGCTCTACTATGCAATATAGGATTATAAGAGAGATTGATTGCACTAGTATTATCACAATAGATAGGAGAAGCATCAAATGTATGTTTAAGTCTTGGAGCATTTGCTTCATCCATAGGACCTGGGCACAACAACTCCCTGCTGCAATGTATTTAGCCTCAGTAGTTGATAATGCCATGATGCTCTGTTTCTTGGAAAACCAAGACACCAAGCATGGTCCTAGAAGGAAGCAAGTGCCACTTGTGCACTTTCTATCAACCAAACAACCTGCGTAATTTGCATCACTATATGCCACAAGAGTAAAGTCTCTTGACTTAGGATACCATAGTCCAAAATTTTGATTTTTGGCTAAGTACCTCAAAATCCTCTTAAAGACAATAAGATGTGATTTCCTAGGGATAGATTGAAAGTGAGCACACCAGCCAACACTAAACATAATATCGGGTCTAGATGCAGTTAAATAAAGTAAACTTCCAATCATACCTCTACAGAGCTTCTCATCTACCTTCTCACCTTCTTCATCTTTATCAAGTTTGGCAGTATTGGACATGGGAGTATCCATGGACTTCATGTTCTCCATCCCAAAGCGTTTGAGTAGTTCATGTGTGTACTTGCCTTGGTTGCTGAAGTTTCCTTTTTTTTGCTTGATTTGAAAGCCGAGGAAGAAGGTCAACTCACCCATCATGATCATCTCAAACTCACTCTGCATGAGAGAACTAAACTCCTTGCAAAGATCAAGATCAGTCCCGCCAAAAATGATATCATCCACATAAATTTGAATAATAAGAAAATTGTTAGAAGTGTGATTTAGAAACAAGGTAGAATCAACTTTTCCCATGACATACCCATCATCTAACAAAAAGTTCTTTAATTTCTCATACCAAGATCGAGGTGCTTGTTTGAGTCCATAGAGAGCTTTTTGCAATAAATAAACATGATTGGGTAGCTTGTCATTTTCGAAGCCCAGAGGTTGAGCAACAAATACTTCCTCCTCGATTGTACATTCAAAAACACACTTTTAACATCCATTTGATATAACAAGAATTTTTTGTAACTAGCAAAGGCAAGTAGCATTCTAATAGATTCAAGTCTAGCAACAGGAGCATAAGTTTCATCAAAGTCAATACCTTCCTGTTGGTTGTAACCTTGTGCTACTAACCTTGCTTTGTTCCTTACCACCTTTCCTTACTCATCTAGCTTGTTGCAGTATACCCACTTGATGCCAATGATCTTTCTATCACTTGGTCTTGGCACTAGAGTCCACACACGATTCTTCTCGAATTGCTCCAGCTCTTTTTGCATGGCAAGGATCCACTCATCATCACCAAGGGCTTCTTTGATGTTCTTTGGTTCTAGTTGTGAGATGAAGGCACTGTCTGCTTGTTCTTTGTTGTATGCATCTCATGTCTTCACTCTCTCGAAAGGGTTTCCAATGATTCGCTCCTTGGGATGGTTCTTTGCAAAGAGGGGAGTAGGATCCTTCTTTTCTTCTTCATCTACTTCTATCACCTACTTACCTTTGTTGTCGATGTTGAGGTCTTTCAAGATAGGAATTAAGTCATCTGCAACATCATTATCAACAACATGCTTGACAACAATAGGGTTAGTTTCAATAAACTTAACATTAATAGATTCTTCAATTTTAGACAATTCAATGTTGAAGACTATAAGCCTTTCTTGTAGTGCTGTAGCCTAGGAAGAAAGCCTTATAAGATTTCAGATCAAACTTGTCAAGAGAATCCTTCGTATTCAAAACAAAACAAGAACATCCGAAAATATGAAAGAAATCAATGGATGGCTTTCTTCCACGCCAAAGCTCATAGGGGGTTTTCTTCAAAGAAGGATGTGTAAAAACTCAGTTCTACACAAAACGGGCGGTACTAACAGCTTCGGCCCAAAACTTCTTAGGAATGTCATATTCAAGAAGCATTGTCCTCGCCATCTCTTGAAGCAAAATGTTCTTCCTCTCTACTACCCCATTTTGTTGAGGCATACAAGGAGAAGAGAAATTGTGCGAGTAACCAGATTTTTCACAAAAAACATTAAAAAAGATCATTTTCAAATTCTCCCCCATGGTCACTGTGGATAGAAGCAATCCGACAAGAAGCTTCATTTTCAACCCATTTGCAAAAGCTCAAGAAAACATCAAGAGTATCACTTTTTGAAACGAGAAAGAAGGTCCAAGTATATCGAGAGAAAATCATCGACAATAACAAGACAATACTTGGAACTGCGAATCGTTTGCATTCTCATTGGTCCAAATAGATCAATATGAAGAAGCCCAAGAACTCTTTTGGTACCCATGACTCCTTTGGATTTGAAGGAGGATTTGGTTTGTTTCCCTTGTATACAAGGTTGACATTCCTCATCCTTTTCAAAATCCAATTTGGGAAGTCCTCAAACCAAATCCTTTTTTCTCAACTTCTTCATTTGATGCATATTCACATGACACAAAAGATGATGCCAAAGAGAAATATCATTTTTATCCACTACCAAACATCTATCAAGAATGGGCTTAAGGGCATCAAGAACAATAACATAAAGATTACCATTTCTAGTTCCCTTATATATGACATTGTAAGAGAGGGAATCTAGAAGAAAACATTCTAAGGATGTAAACAACACTAGATATCCATTATCACATAGTTGACTTACACTAATCAAATTGTGATGTAGACCATCAACAAGTAAAACATTCTTAATACATAGCTCATTGCCTACATCACCCTCACCTATGACCTTACCATTCTTGTTGTCCCCGAAGGTTATCGATCCTCCTTTCTTTTTTCACAAACTTGTTGAAATGTCTTTTTTATCCAGTCATGTTCTTAGAGCAGCCGCCATAAACAATCCATCTCTTTTTAACCTACAAAGACACCAACAATCCATCTCTTTTTAACCTGCAAGAAACAAGGATGTCAGAACCCAACTCAAACTTTGGGATCTGGGGTTAGCTTAGGGATCCATTTCATCTTTGAGTTGGTCCCCTTGGGCTTATAAGGATAATAAGTAGAGTAATGGTCATCTCATTTACAATGAACACAAACCAGAGGCTTCTTAGAGCCGGAAGTCTCTCCATGGAAAATAGGAGGTTCCAAACTCTTCTTCTTACCCTTGTTCTTGCTCTTTTTCTTACCTTTGGGAGCAGTCCCATCATATCCCAAACCGCTAGTACCAATTTGTTTGTTAGAGTGTTATAAGACATCATTGAGGGATTTCTTTCCCGAGAGAAACTTTTGCAAAGAAGAACTTAACTTGGAATTATCATCACTAAGGTTAATGATAGTAGTAGAAAGACTAGCAAGATCATCTCTAGCACACAATAGGCCGACCTCTAAACAAAGGGCTTTAGTATGAAAGGAATCTCATTCTAACACTATGCTAGCAACTTCATTACTTTGCAAAATAGGTCTAGAAGATAAATCATTAACTTGAGCAAGTAACTTAGCATTTTTAGATTTAAGAAAAACAATTTCTCTTTGATAAGCATAAACTTCATTCCTCCTAGCATCATCAATGAGTTTGAGTTCTACATTTTCACTTTTAAGACCATCATGCTCATCTAGGCATTTTGGTTTTCTATCTTAAGATTTTCAATATTTTTAGGATATACACCATTGTAAACCTCTACTCCATTATGTTGAAGCTCAAGGTCAAGAAATTTCCCTTGCAAAGAGTCTATGAAATCAAGGAGCATTTTTTCATTTTTATCAAAAATCTCAATTTTAGCATAAAGACCATCAACTATCTTGCCTAACCTTTTCCGTTTAGATTTGCATTTAGTAAAGGATGATTGGCATTCATTTAGAATATCAATGAGAGTTTCCTTATATAGATCATGCAAATTGACTTCACTTGTCTCACTTACCTCACTTACCTCACATACATCTTCACTTGTAGAGGCCATGAGTGCAAGGTGGCATTCTCCATCTTTAGAGCTTGAAGAGCTTGAGGAAGGCTCCTCCCAAGCTTCACGAGCTGCATCTTTGGATCTTCTTTCTTTCTTTTCTTTCCTCTTGTACTTGCCTTCTTTCTTGTACTCCTTGTCTTTCTTGTGGTTTCTCTTGTGATGACTCTTCTTAGCCTTTGAGCAGTCACTCTTGAAATGGCCTTTTTGGCCACACTCATAGCATCTCAAAGTCGATGAAGAAGGCTTCCCCTTGTAGTGCTTTCCCTTGGAGTAATTTTCTTCATGCTCATTTTGTCCTTCATCTTCACTTAAGGAGGGGGTAGGAGACTTTAGTGCAAGTTGTTACTGCCGCATCATCTCTTCTATTTTTGCTTTGAAGGCTGTGTCCTTTATCTTCTTGGACTCCTTTTCTTCCCTTTTCTCTTCCTCTTCTTGCTTATCAAGCCTAGGTTCATGGGATTGAACGTTACCAACCAGCTCCTCGGTTGACAACTCACTTAGCTTGTACACCTCTTCAATGGATGTAACCTTGGGCTTCCATCTCTTAGGAAGAGATCTCAAGATCTTGGAGTTGATAGTGCCTTTGTCTAACATACTCCTAAGGGCTGCCAATCCATTGATGATCACATTGAGCCTAGTGTACATATCAGCCACTCTTTCATTCTTACCCATCTTAAAGTTCTCAAGTAGCCCACCAAGCATGTAGATTTTGGCTTCCTTTACTTGCTCTGTACCTTCATAGGTGACACATAGTTTGTTCCAAATTTCATGTGCGGTGTCCCAAGAAGATATCCGGTTGAACTCGGATGGAGTGAGGGCTGCGTAGATGATGCTCATTGCTCCTGCATTGAGTTGGGCTTGCTTCATTTGAGCTTTAGTCCAAGTGGAGATCTCCCCCTTTGGTTCTTCATACTTGAGGTGCACCACCTTCCACATCTCGTAGCTCACACCTTGAAGGTAGAACTACATTCTTCTCTTCCAATATAGGAAGTTGGTGTCGTCAAAGACCGGAGGTAGCATGGAGAAGTTCCCTTCTAGGTTGAGGGTTCCAAGTGTCAAATCACCCATCTTCTCCTACTTGTTGAAGTAGCTTGGATAAGACCTGCTTTGATACCACTTGTTGGATCAATGGGCTCTGGGGGGGAGGTGAATAGAGCTTCACAATTCTCACAAGACAAATTAGACCACCAAATTATATAAAGTGTAAGAGCTTAAACAAGCAGCAATTTGATGTCTTAATCTAACATACATAGAAAGGATGAGAGACAAGGATAAGAAAGCACTTGGACATGTGGTTTAGAGTGGTTCCATGTCCTAAACTTAGGAGCAATGTCAGTCCACTACCTAGAGTGGGTTAGTCTCTAGGATTTGCAATCTTGGTACTCTTATATTCCACAATAGGATTACAAGACACAACAACCACACATCCAAGGGCTCAGTACCTCAAGCAAAGATCTTCAACCTATAGAAGGAGCTTACCCACTTGAACCATGGAGTCTTCAGCCATCAAAATGGACTTACCCACTCCTTCCTTCTGCCTTCAAGGGATTACCTATCTTCCTTGAGCATTGCCTTGACTATGTCCTTCACTTGGAGATCTTGAACACCTATCTCCTTCACTTGGAGATCTGGAGCACCTTGCTTTCTTCAACCTCGAAGAACATCACCTCCTTCTCCTTCACTTGGAGAAGATCTTCAAACTTTATCTTCAATGGGAATTGAGGTAGGAAGATGGAGGAGGAGAGATTAACATCAATACAGGGAGTAGCTCTCTTACACAAGAACCTATCTCACTCATACTCACGAATTTTACTTGAAGGTAGAGAGAGAAAGGGGCTCAAAGGGTTAGAACACTCTCAACTATGCTAGAATCAAGTTTGCAATGAATGAGCAACCTTGGAAGGAACTCTAAGATGTCCTATTTATAGTTGAGGGTGCCCCTTTAAGTTGTGGGACACTTAGATACAAAAATAGCCATTTTTTGCTCAAATCAACGACTCTATTTTCACTCAAAACACACCCCAACGGTCACATCACTTTTTCTGCAAAATTTCATACAATGCATTCGGTCGAGTTTCAATAAAGTTAACTCAACCGATCAAGTAAAAGACAAAACTGATATTCAAGCTGTCGGTCGAGTTTGTCCTGGGGAAACTTGACCACTCACTGAAGATCATTTTGGTCAGACACTCAATTGGTCAAGTTCTATGAAAACACAACTCGACCGATGCTATCTCCAGAAAATTGACCAAGATGAATGGGCCGAGCTTTTCCTGGGAAAAACTCGACTGCTCGACAGCCTATTGTCAATCTTTAGAAAATGCATCTAAAGGGATTTAACTTTGGTGTTTTATGTCCCAATCATTTTTCTCATTTAAGTTACAAGTCGATCATCATTACAAGTGATTACAAAAATGTTCTAAGGTCATTTACATGGATTTCCACAAACACACACTTGTAGCTATTTGACTTGAACTTGAGCCACTCTAGGGCTTTTTATTTTGGATCCTTTTCATGTACCTAATACCTGAAATCAATCTTTAATACACATATTAGATACATATGAGTGGAATGGTTAAGTCATTATCAAAACATGGACAATGTATAACCTCAAGGTCAATAAGAACTACTTGACTAGGCACAACTAGTCACAACCGTTGCACTATTATGTGACTTAATGCACACAATGAACGTTTTGTGATGAAAACAAAGAAAGGAGAAAATCAAGGAGGCATATGAGGAAGTTATAGAGGTTAGTGAGTGAGAGTGAGAGAGAGAGATAGAGAGAGAGAGGCAACAAATAAAGGAGGCGGGGAGAGGAACAAGGAAAGGAGAATGTAGTTGTGGACTTTGTGGAAATACAATTAGTGAAGAAGTTAGTTAATCTCCTTTTCTAATATAAGTGGTCATTTTTGTTTCTATGGAAAAGAATCACATTTATTCTAAATAAGTAGGATAATAAACATGTTAAGTATCTTATTAGAGTAACTATGGGTATCAAATAGAGTGGTCTATTTCATTGGAAATTCTACATTTGATTATATTACCTCATTCAACACAAAGTGTCTTTTTTATAAATACATGTTATACCTTTTTTCTATATGTTGTATACTGTCCTATATATTATGGAGGAGACAACATAATATTATACACTAAGAAAATCTTCTTCTCTATTGCATGTGTGACATGGTGTCAATTAAAAGAATCTAACAATGATGGATGCACAATAGATGCAATTATACACATCTATGGGAAAAAGTGAACCTTACTTTAAATTTTCAAATAGCTAAAATACCCATGATCCAGTCAAGGAGTGGCATTGTCTAATGGAATTTTGGATGATTTTTTATATCATCTAAGTTTCTATGTATGCAATTTACTTTTTATTTAATAGAAATATTCTAATTTTTATTCTAATTCAACCTTAATTTTTACATAACGCTTGTCTGTTTTTATATTGACGTATTATTGTGAAATTAATTTATTATGTTTGACCTCACCCACTTCAGATTTTTGAATCCACCACTACATAAGGTACCACAGTACATTATATAAACCCATATCCCCATGAATACATATACATTCACACATTCACACATAGATAGATACAAATTTAATGTAATTAAACTTAACCATAATGATGTGAAAATGTTATGGATAAGTTACATCCTCCAGTAAGTTAAATTATATAATGTACGCATGTGCATGTGTATATCTATCTACACGCATGGGGGTTGGGGGTGGTAATGTGCATGCATGGTAAATGAGATTTTACGTGGAAACCACCGTAGTTGGATGCATTGAAGCATGTGTAGATCCACATGCATGCTTTTGCATGGATATATGAATGAGTTCATAACCTAGACCGATTCACCGTTATGTAGATTCCAAAATATTATAGACAAGTTCATCTACATAAAATCATATTTTATGCACGTGTGTGCGTGTGTGTCTCCACTCTACATACACATCAGGGGGAGGGTTGCACGCATGGTGTATGTGGCTATACCTCTATGTGTGTGTGTTTGCGCACATGTTTGAATGCATTCAAATGTGGTGACGTGTCAATTTGTGAGCATTTATGACCATTTCTCAATTTGCATGTGTTATCCTTCTATAGGGTTCATGTAAAATTTCTCTATATCATACAATAGATGTTTGACAATATTGCTTACACAAAAAGATAAGAAGAATATTAATGTCACACCTAATATAATTCTACGAAAACTTGTAACAATTTTGATGCAACTTTGCGACTACATATGTGTCGATTTTCTATGCAAGTACCATTTTCCCTTGGGGTGTGAATCCACTCAGTGGTGGATCCAAAAATTTAAATTGGGTGAGGCCATGGCATAATAACATAAAAGACCATGTTTCATCCACAACATTGATAATATATAATACAAAAATTCAGTACAAAGTCACTAGTATGGTTTACTTAACACACTACAAAATATTCCATTAAAATAGAATTGCACACCTACAAATTTAAAAATTTAAAAATAATATTAAAAGGATGACACACACTAGAATTATTATTAAAAGGTAAAAAATAATCTTGATTAGGCTTCGTATGTACATGTACCATTTCTTGAACAAACCTATGTATATGATATTGACACATATGATATTGTTAGACTTGTCTCTTTCCCATAAGCAAAGTGGTATAGATAAAAGAACATTGTCCTTATATGTGATTTATAGGGTTTATAAAGCAAGAAGTAGCAGCAAGAAGTAGCACTACAAATCAAATAATTTGTTTTTATTCTAAGAAATATTTTCTAAGAATAATATTACAGCGGCTATACTCCTATTCAATGCACGTAACTACTCTAATATCTATAACTTTTGATTATCATGTTCTATTAGGAAAGGAAGGCATTAACATCCCTCTCTACTTTACAGTAGGTACGTTGATTGTATTAAATATATTGGAGCGTGTTCTTCTTTTCGTTTCAGAGAGTATCTCTGGCTTTATCTACCAACCTCGCTAGTCTCGCTGCTCTCTCTTAGTCATTTATGTTTCATAGACCACCTAATCTCTCTATCTCTCCCTCCCTCTTGTGTATACTTTCTCAATCTAACTTTGACACTCCCCCATCTCTTTATCTCTCCCTTCATAATTTAGTGCAATTTCTCACATCTTGAGTTCGTTCCATCTCAAGATGTTTTTTATGTAACTCTCATTTACTAGGCTGCAATTAGGTACTCACGCTAATTAGTATTAGGAAAACAATTTATGAGGCCAGCACACACATAATTGGGGAGGCCACGATAATTTATCTTGTTTAAAGCAGCGGTAATGGATGGCATGGGTGCATTGTTCTGAAAAGCGGTAATCGGTGTACGGGCGGAGAGGGTACCAAATAGAATATATACGGTATGCGGGAGTATAAGCGGGAGAATATTCGATTTTAATCGATTTTGATTTTTTTTAAATATTATGATTATGTAAATTATATATTGACCATATAATAATGACAATGATAAGTAATTAGAAACATTTATAAGTAATAGACTAACATTGAATTCATAAATAGTTAGAAACATTGATGAAATTAGGGAAGAAAACATTGATAAGTAATTACAAAAATTGATAAGTCATAGACTAATATCACATTAATAAGTAATTATAAACATTGATAAGTAATAGACTAATATTGCATTAATAAGTAATTAGAAACATTGATAAGTCATAGACTAATATTGCATTAATAAGTAATTAGAAACATTGATAAGTAATAGACTAATATTGTATTAATAAGTAATAGACTAATATTGTATTAATAAGTAATTATAAATATTGATACGTAATATACTAATATTAAAAAAATTAATGTAAAAAAATTATTACTAGCATTTGATTTTAAAAATCGCCGATTATTCCCCTAAACGGCCGATTAATCGGTCCTGGACTGATTATAGGCAGATTATTCATATTCGGAGCGGTAGACCCCCAAAACCGATTATTCGGCCAATTAGGCCGATTTTCTCGAACACTGCATGGGTGAGACCGCGGCCTCACCTGGCCCAGCCGTGGGTCTACCGCTGAATCCACTACAACCTTGGAAAAAAATTGAAGAATTTTGATCAAAATAGGTGTTGGGAATGTGTGGAGATGGAGATTCTCATTACTAGAATGGTGGGTTGAACTTCTTCTGAATGTCATCTCTTCTTTGTGTGTAAAACCCCAAAAAATATGAGAGAAAACTTTACGATATATATATATATATATATATATATATATATATATATATATATAATCAGGCTAGAATACACTCTAGTGTACAGATCACACGAATACACTCAAGTATTTTTGCATATCAAGACTATTTTTTACAAAATATAAACTATTGATCTTCACCGTCATACTATAACTAAGCTACATTCAAATTTTGAGCCCATTTGGATGAGTGCAAGTCACTCATCTAAGGGCAACAAAATTGACGCACGAAATTAATTTGAAATGTATAATTTTTGCGGTCTTTATAATGTGACCTATAAATGTCCAAATTTGCTCAAATTTTGCGTATGAGATATTCACAAGATGTTTAAGAAGATCAATGGATTATATTTTTGGAAAAAATATTGCAGCATGAAAAACTACTTGAGTGTATTCAGAGCATACACTCGAGTGTATTCTAGCCTAACTCATATATAGTCAGGCTAGAATACACTCGAGTGTACAGATCGCACGAGTACACTCAAGTGTGTTTGCATATCAAGACTATTTTTTACAAAATGTAAACCATTGATATTCACCATAATACTATAACTAGGCTACATTAAAATTTTGAGCCCATTTGGATGAGTGTAAGTCACCCATCCAAGGGCAACAAATTCAACGTGCGAAACTAATTTGAAATGCATAACGTGACCTATAAATGTCTAAATGTGCTCAAATTTTGCATATGAACTATTCACAAGATGTTTAAGAAGATCAATGGATTATATTTTTGAAAATAATATTACATCATGAAAAACTACTTGAGTGTATTCTGCTCTGAATACACTTGAGTGTATTCTAGCCTGACACACACACACTCTCTCTCTCTATATATACACACGCATATATATATATATATATATATATATATATATATATATATATATATATATATATATATATATACACACACACACACACACACACACACACACACACACACATATAAATATATATATATATATATATATATATATATATATATATATATATATATATATATATATATATATAACAGTTGGTAAAAGACAAGTTTGTGATTCAAAGTCAATATTTTTTTATTGCTCTAATAATTATATTAAGTGGTTGATAAAAATTTAGCTCCTTAATCTAACAATTACACACTTCAAAATTTCTGAAAACTACCTTATATACTTTAATTTAAGTTGAGATGAATACCGCATATAGTTAGATAAATGTTTCCCATATTAAGACTGATACGTAGTGCTAATCATTACCTATGCAAAGGAATCTAGCAATGTTTGTAGTTGCATTAATTTAAATGATGCATTATTATTACCTCATTTGGAATGCGTCCTGTACTAATCTTACCCTCATCTACAAAATTACTTAATGTTCTGTTAGCATTCTATGGATCAATTGTGGGCTACATTCTATTTCCTTTCATATTTTGAACGAACTCACCATAGGTGGTGTGGAAATGTTATGGACATATTCATTCATATAAAGACAAGTTCTTGAGATGTATTAGGCTTCGTCTATTCATGATCGACAATTGAACTAATTATCCTCATTTCCATATCTATGAGCTAACCATAAGTAGAAGTGTAGACCTGAATATAATGCTACGTTGACTGCAAAGAGGAGGTGTTGACACCCCATTTTTTGGTCTGCACAACTATGACAATAACTTCACGTTCAGATCCATAGACATACTTCTTTCCAAATTGATAATCATCATCCAGTGATACATAAATCAAATCAAACATTTAGACATGATCAATCAAATGAACTCAACCATGAATTATGACTCCAATCTAGGTCACCTTTGTCTATACTAAGGGAGCTTGGCCACATTGAAATGAAAAAGCATAAGAAACCTCTTAGGTTGGCTATGATCATCGCGAGGGAGGTTAGACTTGACAGGACATTCTATGAAATACTCATTAATCCAACATACCATCATACTTTTAGTTGAAGATACAATAAACTATCTAAAATGATTTCAAATTTTGATGCTCGATTGTTATTCCACATTTTCTTAGAGGGCCAAACCTAATCTCCTCTATGATTTGGATAACTCATGAACTCAAATAGGAATTCAAGTAGTTGAAAATTAATAAATCCAAAATCATTGTCTCCACAATGGACACTCTATCATAGAACACCTTGAGTGAAAAAAACCACTAAAGATGTCACATAAGAAACTAACCTTAGAACACAAACCCATTTCCGCAGTTGATTTCAAAACACCCAACTATGCCAAAAAACCACACACACTATGCCATGTACAATGTGAGTTCCTAATAGAGACACACCCACATTTCATGGACCTTAAGATATTTAGTCACTCATTCACATTGACACTATCATATAATCATGAGGCGCTATGAAGGGCTCAGGCGACCACGGTGGGGATCTAGGGCTCCCCGCGTGCGACACTCAAACTTGGGGGAGGGGTTCAGGCGTCCTGCTGGACCGTCACCTTCTCCCCCCAGGCCTCCTCCTCGATTTGCCTCTTCTTTCCGATTTCCTTTTACATGTGCCTCTCTGAGCTCCCAATCTCTCCCCCTGGGCGGCGGCTGTGCGACCTGGTGGTGATCGGGTCTTCTCTTCGACATGTTGCTTGCAGGAGGTGATGGTGCTCTTCTCCTGGCAGAGTCTTGCTCAGATCTGCCTTGAGGCTGAGGCAAGTGGCTAGTGGGGGTGTCCTCGCTGGGGTTTCGGAGGAGGTAGGTTTCCCTCTTTTGTTTCTGCCTTGCAGGTTTTCGCTTGGGTGCTAGTTTCTGGCAGGCTATCTGCCTTGTTCAGCTGTATATCGACATTGTTTCTTCCTTTGAATAAGGATCGTTACTCCTTCCTCTGTGAAGGTGATGGTTTTTTTGGGGTTCCCCTGGTAGTTCAACCTTGGTACGGCTAAATCTCATCTTTGCTCTGGATTGATCTCATTACTCAGTTGTATGACTTCGTTTGAGTTGATATACGAGCATAATACTGTCTTGTTCCAGCCCCTCTACCACTACATAACGCTCAGGTTGAAGGAATTCTTCAGGAAAAGCTGCTCAAGACAGCCTTAAGGAAGAAGAATCAATACAGAAA
The DNA here is from genome assembly GCA_963693085.1 of Alisma plantago-aquatica. Classification (NCBI taxonomy): domain Eukaryota; kingdom Viridiplantae; phylum Streptophyta; class Magnoliopsida; order Alismatales; family Alismataceae; genus Alisma; species Alisma plantago-aquatica. The sequence continues at coordinate 874,446,915 of OY856410.1, forward strand.
CGTCTCTCTCTCGTTCCAATATGAGTTGTAGTGCCATCAGGTTACTGAACACGACGTTTGTGTATTCTGTCTGTATTTTTCTCCCCAACTGTAGATGTCGTATGGATAACAAGTAATGAATCGATCTATTTGCTCTAAAAAAAAATCATGAGACACTATGCTAGTAAGGGAACCTGTAAGACATGCACCGAATTTAAAGAGTCAAACATTATCATGAAACACTCATCATTTTCTAAGATTTATCACATATCTCATTAGGGGTCTTGTGTGACCAACTGAAGCACATACACACCTATACCTTGATCTTTAATCTCCATGATAATGCTCTATACCAAGTCTTATAAATGATTTTCAGACCTGATGTACATAGAGGGCGCACAACCTATCGGTCCCCTTATATTTTTTGGGCTGTTTTGAAGTATTAGGAATGGGACAAGGCCCCATACTTCTCATACCCTAACCATACACCCTATTTCTATAAATAATACACATAATCTACCCTTTATAGAGGTTCACAACACTTCAATCCAAAAATCACCATCCTCCACCTAGCCCTAACCTGGCCTTGTGGTTAGGGGCCTGCATAACCATGAGGTGTCAAGTTCGCATTCCCAAGTCTTCTACTCCATCCTTTTTGATTGAAACTAATTAGCACCCACTAGATCCAAGAAAGGATAGGGTGCGAATACAAGTGTATATATCCTATCTCCTACTTCCTTTACTAAAAATATCAATTTATATGATAATATGAGAACTTAAGATTGATGACTTGACTCATTGTATTTCATGTAGCCCTACATCTTATATATATCTGGTCAAAGTTCACTTTGATTTTACTATGTTTGCTTGCTTTTGGTATGTTATTTGTCTTGACTCCTTGCTATAGGCAACACTGATATAGTAGGCATGTGGGGATACCTAACACCTTCTCCATGCGTAACCATATGCCGTATATAAATATTTGACCACATAACATCTTATTTCATAAATTTTTAGAGTTCATATATGTTTAGCTACATAAATATGGTGATGTCTCCATCTTCTAGAACTTGTTCTCTCACACCACGTGATTTAGTGGTAAAACACCCCTACATTCCTTTTGAATAAAAAAATAAAATGGTGACTCCACCGAGGACTAGTGCCAAATGTCTATTATGCTGAGGAGAGTCAACCAATGACGTTTAAATATAAATAATTTTAATAACATGGAAAACATGCACCCTTAGAGGTACACCCACTTTTTGCTCAAAGGTTTGTATGTATCCCTCGCCTGCATGCTTCGTCTTAATTGTGGGACTTTAAGCTTGTAAAGTGGGTGCAATTATGTTGTGTGCCCATGTTTTCATGACTTTGAGCCTTTCCAAATCATATGAGAAGGACAAACTTCCTTTCCAAATAGAAAACCTTGATAGAGGGCACCCTTCTAATACGCATTTACGTTCCTACAAACAATTGTCCTTTACGACTCATGTCCTATGACTATGTTGTTTAATCACAAGAAACACAAGGTAGGCATTGCTTTGCCAAGGCCTTATTTTCTTCAACTTATTCTTCGACGTGCCAAATGCGGTAGGAACTCATGTCTGGACTTCGGGGAACTTTTAATCTATTGTGCGTGCATTAGATGCACATCCACTTCTATACCAACTTAAGCTTATAGGATGTTATATTTGAACTTTGTTCTATCCTATTCTAAAAGAGAGGACGTTCAACTAATGCCCCCCAATACTAAAAAATCCTAATACTTGTTATATGTAAATTAATGGATATAAAAACAAAGCAAAGATACATTACTTGCAATACTTGATTAACCTACATTTTACTTTTATGATATCTTTTATGGAATGCCAAATATGTTAATTTATTTGTTTTATTATAGAACCCGTGTATAAAAACAAAATTTATACAAGGAACTATCCTTTTCCTATTACCAAGAAGGGAAGAATATTATTTGCACTTCTGGATCCTAAAACTATCCAATCAGTCAATAGGGACTAGTGAGTGGGAAATCTTTAGTCTTGAAAGTACCAAATCCCTCGTACAGTCATACCAGAGATCGATTGTAGTCGCCATGATCAAGACTCATATAGAGGGTAATACCCTAAGCCTGGTGATTGTAGAGATATATGAAGGTCGAAGAAATTGTACCCCCAAATAAGGTAATGACATTCATTTTTCACCTATATAGGTATAATGAAAGAAGTTATACCAGAACTTTATTAGCTCACATGGGCTAGAAAGAGCATTTTTTATACCAGAAAATAAATGTGTTTTTGTCTTTGTTATCAATTCTAATCTCTTAACGAAATCTGATTTACATTAAAATGGTGCTAAATTTTGATGCAACACAATCCACTCTTTGTATAAACTTGACCAATATCAAATTATGTGGAAATTTCAATCCAATTCTATCCAATCTTTTAATAAACTTGATTTATGTAAAAATGTCACACAATTTGACTTGATACCGTTCAATCTTTCCCAAACCCGATTTACGTAAAATTCTACACCATTCTTTTATAAACATGATCGCGGAAAATTTTACTAAGTGTAATTTTCTTGTTACATCAACATGCTATGGAAACCTTGACAAGGTAAATTCACTTTTTTCTACAACCAATTAACGTCAAAATGCCACAAAACTTATGAACTCTCCACTCTTCTCTAAACCTGACGTACATTGAGATTTACTAGAAAACCATACCATGTACAATCTACCAATTTAAAATCCTGATTTATATTAAAATATTGCAAATATTTAGAATCTATACTGTCCATTTTTTTTAAGAACTATATTTATGTTGAAATGCTACGTAAATCCCGTCTCACTACAATGCACTCGTTTATTTACCCAATTTATATTAAAATACTAATGAAAATAATAAAACCATCTTTCCAAGACTCCCAATTCACATTCTGTAATATTTTTATCTTGATACATCCTAACATTTCTCAAACATGAACTATGCAAAAATACTTCTTGCATTATGTCTAGGTATGTCCTTCAAAATCCTGACTGTGCTGAAATGCTGCCCAAATTTCAGCTGAGTATAACCACCTTTAAGTTGAAACATAGGACACATTTTATTCACAAATCTGGAGTGACATCAAAATCTTGCCCACATTTTGGCTCAATGTGAACCTTTTTCCGAAACTCAGAGTTTTGCTTGGTATTTCCATTCAATTAAAACCTGGAGTAGTTGATGCTAACTCTGTGCAGCAGGCCGATATCATAATACTAAAACCCAAGGTTTGCCATGCATGAGTATTACTACGTCGGGGTAAAGTTCATATAAACCCCAAATGCTACTCGACATAGTTGGATTCCTGTTCTACCCGTTGGAAAAATCTCTCTCGCGTGGTTGGCTTTAGACTAATTAAAAGGCAAAGGAAAGAAAAATGATATTCGTAATAGATAGGAAAATCCAAAGTTGCTACTATATTTTTAAGGGGAAAAAAGAATATCATATATTGGCATTTAAATCAGAGGAAAAATATAAAAATATTAGAACACGACTCCACCTAAGAGCGGATAAGAAGTAAACTGTGACCATCAAACTATAATTAAAGAAACTCTATTAAACCAGGGAAGCTGAGAGACACCCCAAGCTGCCAAGAAAATTAGTTTTTACATTTGTTGAATCCAGTCCATAAGACGGTTCATTTCAAACTAGAGTTAGGGGTTAAGAAAACAAAATAAATGAACTACAAATACGACAGAAGAAAATTGGCTAGTCAAAGAAAATGTAGATGGCCAGTTGCATGACTAGAAAGATCAAGGAGATTAAAATTCAAACCACGATAATCAAGCTCACAATCCTAGAAATGCATTAACATAAGGGTTCAATCACGTATATATGAGAAATGGAGAGCAATGTAGATGGCAATTCATGACAATTGTGATTATAATAACTAGACAAGCACATGATCATGTCATACCAACAAAGTATTTAGTAATAGTCAAGAGAAATCAATGACTAATTTATGGGAATATGTTTATAAACATATATGAAACAATCGTGGAAGCAATAAGAAGTAAGAAATCAAGGTCAACTTATCAATGTATGTTGAGCAGTTGTATAGTTATATCAATATGGATAAGTTAATTAGATAAGCATATGATATGATAGTCATAACAAGAGCAGTTTGACGACTGGATAATGAACAAGTAGTGATTAAAGCAGTAGAAACAACGATAGTAAGTAGTTATCTAAACTTGAAATCCAAGAACAATTATAGCACTGTAATTATGTCAAATTACCATGATCTAGCAAATAGATAATCTATCAAACCAATTCACTAGACGTATGTCCTTTATTCCTCCTTACGGTTTCGCAGTCTCTCCGTGCGGTGGAAAGTCGATTATAGAGGAAGGATCCTATTATAAAGAATAGGGCCCAGTGATGGAATAGAAAGTTAATTTTCTCTCTAATGCTTCAGGAAATTCAAAAGGGTCCAGGTTTAGCGTCGGGTATGGGGGTTATATAGGCATTTTGGAGAGACAACAATTTGGTGTTGAGATACGACAGTTTTGTGACGGAGGAAATCTTCTCAAGTCGATTTAGAAATGGAATAGGATCTAACTCCCTTGGAACCTATGTAGATCTTTGTACCGCAGGGAGATGCTAGTGAAAAAACATGATACTCTATCACTTAGAATTGCCTGAGTTTCTTACATTCTAGGGAGTTCTAAAAATTCTATTTACATAATTTCAATTTGGAGTAATAAATTAAGGTGAAGAATAATAATGAAGGAGACCAGTGAAAACTTTAGGGTCAAGTATTCATGCAATTGAATTCACTATTTTAGTTAAGGATTTCAATTTGAGAGAGTTTGACTACAATCAAACTTCCAACTGGGATTTGTAATTAAATAAGTATTAATATGTAATGCAATGGGGGAAACTTGTTGAAAAAGGCTTGTAAAATTATCAATTAAGGTCCAGATTGTGCTTTGGTCTAGATAAAAAAGTTTATTATATGTGAATTTGTTGCATGCGGAACATGTGTATATGGATGGACGAAGTGGGAGGAAAAATTAGGGAGAAGGGGTAATATTCCATCATTAGCCATAGAGATTATTTTATCATGATCCTTGATTGTTTTAACGAAATGGTGTGTCAACAGTTTTCCCCTCATAAGAAAAGGTTTGAGGTATGAGTGAAAACTACATACTTGAACCAAAACCGATTCATATTTTTGGTCGTGAAGAAGAAAAAAGGGAGACTTGTAAAGGGATAATAAGATGAACATTAGTATTGATATTTTCAATTTTAAAATGAACTACATGTTTTAGAAAGGTGTCATTCTTTCTAAACCCCTCTAATTAGGTCTATAAGTGTATACTGTCAATCAAGTAGACCGTGATGTATTGTGTGAGTTGGTTGGGAACCATAAGAGTGCTTCAATATATGATCAAGCTCATGACCATAAAATTGATGAAATCCATTTATGTCCCCGAGTTAGACCATGCGAAAGAAATCCCGTTTAAGTTACAAAAATAGACCCAAAGAAAATGCGACTAAGGTCTTGAGTAAGATCAAAAGAAAGGATCCCATTTATGATATGTAATTGCAACCAAAAGGAAATAGGTCTTATTTACGGCATGGAATTACTGAAAATGGAAAGAGGCCCCCCTTGAGGTCCGATATCAGACCTAAGGAAAGAGGTCCCACTTTAAGATCTCGAATCAGATTGAAGGATATATGTTGGTTTCTGAACTCGACAAAACGAGTCATGTTGAAGGTCTAAAATTTGATCAAAAGAAAAGAATTCAGATTTAGAGTCTCTTGCATGAAATTGAATTCATTTCACTAAATGAATTGTCTTCTAATAGCTAGATTTGTACACCTTTGTTTCACAATTGAGTTCCTAATGTGCTAATTCACCAAATCAATATTTTATGCCTTCAATAAATGCCAATGATATTTTAATTGTTAAGTAAATGAGATTTGAAAAAATGAACAAGATTGCACAGAATTCTAAGTTAATTATTACTTTGGTAATTAATTATCAAATTACTTATCTCTTTGACTGCAAATCAGGGTTTAGATAACAAATAAAGTTAGTTAGATATTGTATTTTGCTTAAGGCCGGATAATCACAAAATACAAATTATTACAAAATTTGAGACAAATCAGAGTTATGATATGGCCTAGGTAAATAATTATTCAAAGTGATATTTTATTTAAAAAAAATAACTTCATAGTCTACCAGACTTAGACACTGGATTGGAGCAGAGCCGTGAGCTGAGAGGTCTTTTCTCTTGCATGGTCTCTAGCTTCCCACAGACCTAGGAAACCTGTTACGACCCCACCTCCCGATACCCCCAATTAAGGGAGACCGAGAGGTTGAAGCCGCACCCATTAATCCTGGATCAAAGGTTCGACATATAACCATAAACAATTATTAAATCCTAACAGTCTATACTGAAAATGGTAATAAAATTTTTCTTTACATACCTTTTGAAAACTTGGATCTCTATTCTTCTATCCATACTGATAATATTCTATCTAATCCTCCTTTGTACTTTAATTCTCTTTTAATATCACAAATGCCACTTTACTGTTTGTTCTTTTCATTGTACCTAAAACGCCGACAAACAAAACGTCGGTCAGCCGTAGCTGGTATGTGGGGGAAATAATAAACATGCAACTATGATAACCATGTAATCATTCAATTAATCATTAATCAGTCAAGATTACATTTTACATATAACATCCGCGATCCACGAGTACCCTATCCTCTGTACTATCCCTGCAGTGGACCTGGATCCTACCTTCCTTATGGTAGACCCCCATTAAACCCCTCATGGTCCCACCTATAGGTGAACCAGTTTCTAGGGTTGAGTCACATGGCACTACTCGTAAGTAGCCCACTCCTTAACTCATGGCAGGCTAATGAGTCGCATGGCACTACACGTAGGTAGCCCAATTTCTAACTCTCGGTAACCTAGACCTTGCTCTAGGATTACCCCTTTTTAGCCCTTTCAAAGTGACAGAGGTGGACCCGGATCTAGCCAGTTATATATCTACTCATTTATAGTGATAATCATAGTCACTTTATAGTTGCATGAAATAAATAAACATCCAATAGTGTAGTTGCATTCAATGCGATTAAACATCCGGGAATCCATCGAAAAACTAACTCGGGTAGTCATAAGCGTAACCACATACCTGATTTGATGAGTCATGCAGAATATTCAACATTTACTTCATGTATATGCAATCAAGCCAATCAACAGATCCAAGCAAGTAATTAAATCATCACATAATTCCTGAAAAGAATATGTACTCTATTTATTACACACTTCATCAAGAATCTACTTTTATGGACTTGGATCTCTTTTTAGGGTTTCTAATCCACATTAAGATTCCATTAATACTCATTAGGGTTTCTTAGATCAATTTCTTGAACTTTACCTCTTTTAGGTTAACAAACCCTAATAGAACTCTTTTCCATCTATATAAACCTTAATTGTTCAAACTATTCATTTAATAGTCTTTTATACCCAAAATTGACTTAGGATCATCATATCCCTATTTATTTACAGATTTGAATAATTAAAACATTTAAAAGTCATATTCACCTAATTTAGGGTTTTCAAGCTCGTTAATGCACAAAACCCTAAACTAAGTCAATTATATAAAAAGATTATCTTTTTAGATCTTATTTTCCTTTTTATGAACAATAGGCTTAAATTATCCATTGATCAACATTAAAACCATCTATCATCAAATCTAAGAGTTTTTCATTAATTAAATCATTAAAATGATAGCTTTTATGCACTTTTCATATTGCAAGCATATTTAGGCATATAATCTCTTAATTAACCTAATTACATGCAAAGATAATCATTTTTGATCTTAAAGTACCTTTTTTGCATTTAACAGGTTAATAACAACTCTAATGATTCATTAAACCCTATTACACACTTTAATCATATCAGATTAGGGTTCCTTAATCTTTAACTAATCAAAGATGATAATCTACATTAATTTTCGAACTATGATCAGATTCAGGCTATGAGACTATTTTTATTGTATTCCTCTCGTTCTGAGGATCAATTTTCATATAAAGCTTGTTTTAATCCGAGTTACGGTTAATTAGCTACGAATTTTGCAAAGTAAGCATACCTTTGGCCAATAGAGAGGTGCCATGTAGGCAACCAACTCTCATGCACATCCCTGCGCGCGCCCCTCTTTAGATTAGAACCAAATGACGGTTCTGCCCTTCACTTAAGAGATCCGCCTTTTGTCAAGCTGAGGGTAGAATCGTCCAGCGACGATCCTCCTTTCTTCAACCTCAGGCTGCCGTCGAGCGCAGCCCTAGGCGCGACCTGGGCGGCTCGTCCTCTCCTCCTGGGACCAAGCAAGCAGCCGCCCGCCCTTGGCCTAGCTCCGCAGACCCCCGCCGTACTTGGGGCGGTCCCTCTCTTGCCCCCAAGAGGTCTGGTTCACGCTGGCCATGCCCGCGACTCCCAGCACGGCCTACAACCGTGCGGCCACTACTGCTCAACTTCTGGACCGTTTTGGTCACCGTAGATGGTTCCATTGGCTCCGAAGAACCTCCACACAGGTGGTGCTACCTCAGTTATGGCCGCCATGGCCGCTACCAGGCGATGCACGGCTGCGACCCACAATCTATTGCAGCCGTGCTGCAGGTGGCCACCGGCGGTGGGGGTGAAGCCCGGCGTTCAAGGGCGTTGGTTGACAACTCATGAATCATCATGGTTCATCAGGACACCCTTCGGACGCCTCCACATCCCTCTGGTTGCTCCAGAGAAGACACCATCCGAGTATTAGGGTTTTGATGAAGAAGAAGATGGAGTGGAGAGAGAGAGAGAGAGAGAGACGTAAGGAACTTCTTGGGCTTATCCACAAGGTCTACCCTTTTATAGATGAGGGTCGCTCCTGCCCCAAAATGCTTGCCCATAAAGGAATAATACCTAATCCCAATAGATTAAAACATTCCTTCACTTTAAGGCAAGTTTCTCTCTTTCTTTCATATTCCTTCATTATTCCTTCCTCTTATGATATTAGGATTTCGAAAATCCTTTCTCTTATCATCATTGTTCTTGCATTTTAATCCATTAACCACGAAAACCTATTTTCCTTTATAGAAAGTGTTGCCCTTTTAAATAATACAACATAATTCATTAATAATGCAACACATTATCCTCTTATTTTGCCTTTTTAGTATTTTCTCTTTCTTTCCTCTTTATTGGGACTTCTCGGATCCCAAAATATTCCATTATTTCGAAATTCTCTTCCCAGGATATTTATTATCCTTCTAGATGCATCTTAATGCATTATTTCACATTATCTTGTTTATTTCTTATTATAATATTTCCTTTTGAGGATTTCCCTTTATTTCTCTTTTATTTTACTCATTAGCATTCCTTTTAATATTAGAAACCTCATGGATACGAAATCTCCCCAAGAAATCTCATTTATGTCTCTTTTCATTCATTTTCCACATTATATCATTATTTCTCAATTTCTTTCTTCATAAAGAAATACTTAATTATTCTTTTCTTTTTCTATTGCTTTCTTTTTGCAACCTTGGACTCCTTGGTACCCAAGGAACCCAAGAGGCACGAAATCCTCTTTGGATTTGCCTTCTAGAGGTTTCCACATATTTCTTTTCTTAAAATTCAATTATCCATTTACTAATTGAATTTCCTTTGTTATTTTCCTTTTATTGGGCCCAATAGCCAATAAAGCCCACAAATCATACAACAAGGCTATTTTAACGAAATCCCATTATTCTCAACCAAATATATGAGTATTTGTTCATTTAGCTTTAATATGAGAAATTACATTTCTCACTATTTGAACCCAAAAATCGGGGTTATAACATCCTTCCCCTCTTATAGGAATTTTGTCCTCAAAATTCAATCAAGAAAACAAACAAAACAGGATAAGACTTTTTCATGTCCATCATTGGCCCCTATGTGGCTTTACCGTACTCATGGCATTTTCAAAGAACCTTTATCATCACATATTTTCTCTGAGTTCTTTCATCCTGGCGTCTATAAACTACACAGGTGACTCAGGCCATTTCAGCCTCCCTTGGGGCTCACTAGGTTCATTGCTCAGCACATGGTCGGGTACCTTACATAGTGCTCTAAATTGGACATATGGAACTCATCTCACATTACTCTATCCTGAGGGGTAAGGTCAAACCTAACCTTCTCCACCCATCCATCTCTAATGGACCCATGTATCGGGGACTCAGCTCTCTTAGATATAACTTTAGAGGGGTCGGATTTTTATGTCACATAATCTCCCACAGTGAATTGTATGTCCATCTACTTTGCATCTGCTCACGACTCTCATCGTCTTTAGGCTCCTTTCAGCCCTTGCACAATCAAAGTGACTTCATCTACACGCACTGGGGTCCCTTTTTCTAACCATCATGTGGTCCTTTTCTAACCATCATGTGGTCCTTTCACCAACATCACCTTACTGAAGTGGTGACCGACACAACCTCCCTTATAGAGCTTCGTATAAAACCCGATACTAGCTATGGTGGTCATTGTCACATCTTTCATAGGACAAGAACTGTCTCTAGATATCACCCTGAACGAGCACACATGCCCTCATCAGACCCTTTAGTCTGGCTCATACTAACCATAGTTAGGGGTGATAAACTATACTAACATTGAGTTCTTCATGTACCTACTTCCACTTTATGGAAGTGAACCTTTAGGTCAAACTCAAGAACCTTTAAACTCACTTCATGGTGTAGTTGAACCGTCCCTCTCACATGGGTAGTTCAACTGCATCTGTCCCTTAACAGAACTCTTCCTTATCTAGGTAAGGCGACCTACCATAACCCACATTGTATCTCGACCTTCCTCGATCCAGGGAAGACCTATCACAACATCCATAGTGTTGAGCTCTCATTCCCTCTCAAGGATTCTTTTATCCTCTATATCGATACACTGGGTTACTGGGGTTCGTCCTTTACCTCTTGGCTTGCATGTCCATACACCACATGCAACTTCATCTTAAGCATCCAAAGTTCTACTGCCATTTTCCACGGTGTATGATGATATCCAACCATGACTCCATGTATGTCATGATTCTTTCAAGATCAACTCCTCGAAACCCTAAACCACTCTAGTCAGGGTTTCATCACCTTCTCTTCCAAAGAAGTGCACTTGAGGTTCTACCATCATCCTTCCATCATATCAAGGATTAGACTGGCTAACCAAACAACCCTTAACCTTTCAACGTATCTTGTTACATACGTGTGTTATCCAATCACCTCTCCTTTTCAAACTTAGGGTTAGCCAAACAACCTCTTCTAGCTTCTAGTCAAACAAGTCTTAATCAGATCATTCATTATCACTTCACATCCTTAGGTAACATTACACTTCCATGTATTTTGCTTATCATGTCACCTTAAACTATATGTTCATCTTCATAAGAACACTCTCTGATTCCATCATCATGGTGATCAAACTCAACCTGGTATAACTTGTAAGTTCCACATAGCTCATGATAAAAACATCCTTATAAGGGAACTACCTCATTCCTCTTAGTGTTTACAAACCATCCATGTATCATTCACTTTACCAGGGTAGATATCTTCTCTATCCCTATTTCTCGTGGCAACGTTCCAACCTACATCATTTCTTATCCTTGGTGTAAGGCATGCATAATGTACTATCTCTCACTCCCATAACAAGAGGAAATAAGCATTTGGCTGCAGTCCAAATACAGAGTTCTTCCTGTTCCAAGAGTAGAGATGGTACATCCCACCTTGCCAGTACACCTTTAAATCTAAGTTACAATGTGCCACATATGTCTCTTCATCACAACCATCATGATATCAAACTAGTCTTGAACCTACTGAGGTTTATATCCTTGGTCATCTCCTCTAGGTCTATAGGGTACCGACTCTTTTGGGGTCATCCCTCTTCCCTCATGCATCCAGAGAGTGCCCTACTCATCTGCCCTTTGGGTCCCATGAGTTCATGAAGGTGATCAATCTCCTAACCCATGGCCCTAAGACAATGATAGCTGTTACCTCCCGACCCTATGGTCATGTGCAACTGGGGGATTAGGCAACTCCTACTTTCATCGGTCTTATCCCTACCTGACCCTAGGATATACTTAGGATTCTCCATCATAGTACATGTTCACTTAGAACCTTACCCAAGTCTTTATCATCTCTCTCTCTCTGCATTCATGGCTGACTTTTATCCTTTCATCAAGATCATGGCAACCTGCCTACCTTGGTCAAGCCCTATACCGGTTACCTTCATGGTAACACATTCACATGCAATTAGAGATGGATATCTATGGGTCTACAGGTTCATTCTCATACCATGTACTTTCTCTTAACTTCTCAAGATCCTATGAGACCTCTTTAGGTTACCCTAAACCAACAAAACTGATATACACCCTTCCAAAGGGGTCCCTCTCCCCGGATGGGAGGAAAACTATTTCCAAGGTCACAAAAGCTCTTAGGTCCAGAGTTTACATCCACCCGAGCCTACTTAACCCTAGCCAACCATTAAGGCACAAGCATGTCACTTATTGAACCATACTAGGTCATACTTGTCCTCTTTCCTCAAAGCTGGATCAAGGTCATACCTTCCTTTATCCTCAACCTAGCTATGAGGGGTTCATCAAACATACCTTAAACTTAAGGGGGTTTTCCTTTTCCTCTATACATGAGGAGTACCATGCTCGCTTCTATAGCAACTAAATTCTCATCATGATCATTAGGTATACCACTTCCCCTCTTAGGCCTAGGAACCCTAGGTTCACTTTTAGGTGTCCAACTTCACGCTCTATCTCTGAACCATGAATCAAACTGGAATAAGGCATCTCGTACACATCCTATCATCCTTCTTCTCGATCAACACTTAGGGTTGGGTCCTCCTTAAGGGCAACTAACAGGGTACAAGGCCTCATAGCCTGCTACCACACCTTTCTAGGTCTAAGGAACTCTTCTTCCTACCGTAGTCACATAGGCACCAGGTGCTTCATCTTCTATCTCTAGGGTTTGGTCCTTCTAAAGGCAACCAAGATATCATCAACCTTCAGGGATCGATCATGAAGCAACCACTATCATCTATAGTTCAGGGTTTTAGGCTTCCAACCTTCTTGCTGAGTTTCCTGCTCTCTCTAGAGCTAACCTCATATCCAACCTCACCATTAGAGGTCCTCTCTTCATGAAGGTTCACTTCAAAGGCATGCTCTACATGGTGAAGCCTAGGTTCAAACTTATGGTTGCTCAAGATCATCCATAACCCTTTATGCTCCATCATGATTCCTTATCCAGGGTTTCATCCTACTGTAAGCACTATGACGTGCCCTAGGTGCCAACTATACCCTACTTGCACAAGCCCATAGGGTTTCTAAGGTCCCTCATCATCTAAGGAGTTATCCTTTACCCTGACATGCACGATCCTTCCCAGGGTTGGGTTGCCAAAGGTGTTAGGTCATACATGGATCATATGGCATCCCAAAGGCATGTCCCTTCAAACACCTGGTCCAACTCATCTCTCTCTAACCATCACTTAGGGTTAGGGTTAGCATCACCCTCATAGGATGTGCCAGGTCTCTACTAGCAATGGAGATCTCTATCTCCAGGACTGACTTATCCTCCTGATAAGAAGGTCTAGCCTCAGGTCTCTCCTGAGGACATGACATCTTATGTCATACGACCTAAGCATGTATCTATTATTTATTTTGCGCTTAATCTATTAAGCTTATGTCCATGACATCTTATTTACATGCCTTTCATTAATTCAGTGGAGGATTCCTTAAACCTTATTAACCTTACCCATACCTCAGGAGGGTGCGGAGAAGAAAGAAAACCCTAATCCTTTATGTCCTTATTAGAATTTTGTGATGAGAAGGGATGAATAAGATGAGAAGTCCTAAAGGTATCTTATTTCGATTCATACCCTAAGACTTTGGCCAGGCAGTCACACGGGTCCAGGAGTCCTCGTATTCCGACTAGCGGTGCGGAGGAAAATCTTGCCAGCCCCCGGTCGTGATCCCTTTCTAGACACCTCCGTCTTTCGGATACTCCTCTAATAACTCCCTTGGGTTCTATGGAGTTTGTAAAATTTAATAATTATTAATGGTTAAATGAGGAACCTACGCTCTGATACCAAATGTTACGACCCCACCTCCCGATACCCCCAATTAAGGGAGACCGAGAGGTTGAAGCCGCACCCATTAATCCTGGATCAAAGGTTCGACATATAACCATAAACAATTATTAAATCCTAACAGTCTATACTGAAAATGGTAATAAAATTTTTCTTTACATACCTTTTGAAAACTTGGATCTCTATTCTTCTATCCATACTGATACTATTCTATCTAATCCTCCTTTGTACTTTAATTCTCTTTTAATATCACAAATGCCACTTTACTGTTTGTTCTTTTCATTGTACCTAAAACGCCGACAAACAAAACGTCGGTCAGCCGTAGCTGGTATGTGGGGGAAACAATAAACATGCAACTATGATAACCATGTAATCATTCAATTAATCATTAATCAGTCAAGATTACATTTTACATATAACATCCGCGATCCACGAGTACCCTATCCTCTGTACTATCCCTGTAGTGGACCTGGATCCTACCTTCCTTATGGTAGATCCCCATTAAACCCCTCATGGTCCCACCTATAGGTGAACCAGTTTCTAGGGTTGAGTCACATGGCACTACTCGTAAGTAGCCCACTCCTTAACTCATGGCAGGCTAATGAGTCGCATGGCACTACACGTAGGTAGCCCAATTTCTAACTCTCGGTAACCTAGACCTTGCTCTAGGATTACCCCTTTTTAGCCCTTTCAAAGTGACAGAGGTGGACCCGGATCTAGCCAGTTATATATCTACTCATTTATAGTGATAATCATAGTCACTTTATAGTTGCATGAAATAAATAAACATCCAATAGTGTAGTTGCATTCAATGCGATTAAACATCCGGGAATCCATCGAAAAACTAACTCGGGTAGTCATAAGCATAACCACATACCTGATTTGATGAGTCATGCAGAATATTCAACATTTACTTCATGTATATGCAATCAAGCCAATCAACAGATCCAAGCAAGTAATTAAATCATCACATAATTCCTGAAAAGAATATGTACTCTATTTATTACACACTTCATCAAGAATCTACTTTTATGGACTTGGATCTCTTTTTAGGGTTTCTAATCCACATTAAGATTCCATTAATACTCATTAGGGTTTCTTAGATCAATTTCTTGAACTTTACCTCTTTTAGGTTAACAAACCCTAATAGTACTCTTTTCCATCTATATAAACCCTAATTGTTCAAACTATTCATTTAATAGTCTTTTATACCCAAAATTGACTTAGGATCATCATATCCCTATTTATTTACAGATTTGAATAATTAAAACATTTAAAAGTCATATTCACCTAATTTAGGGTTTTCAAGCTCGTTAATGCACAAAACCCTAAACTAAGTCAATTATATAAAAAGATTATCTTTTTAGATCTTATTTTCCTTTTTATGAACAATAGGCTTAAATTATCCATTGATCAACATTAAAACCATCTATCATCAAATCTAAGAGTTTTTCATTAATTAAATCATTAAAATGATAGCTTTTATGCACTTTTCATATTGCAAGCATATTTAGGCATATAATCTCTTAATTAACCTAATTACGTGCAAAGATCATCATTTTTGATCTTAAAGTACCTTTTTGCATTTAACAGGTTAATATCAACTCTAATGATTCATTAAACCCTATTACACACTTTAATCATATCAGATTAGGGTTCCTTAATCTTTAACTAATCAAAGATGATAATCTACATTAATTTTCGAACTATGATCAGATTCAGGCTATGAGACTATTTTTATTGTATTCCTCTCGTTCTGAGGACCAATTTTCATATAAAGCTTGTTTTAATCCGAGTTACGGTTAATTAGCTACGAATTTTGCAAAATAAGCATACCTTTGGCCAATAGAGAGGTGCCACGTAGGCAACCAACTCTCATGCACATCCCTGCGCGCGCCCCTCTTTAGATTAGAACCAAATGACGGTTCTGCCCTTCACTTAAGAGATCTGCCTTTTGTCAAGCTGAGGGTAGAATCGTCCAGCGACGATCCTCCTTTCTTCAACCTCAGGCTGCCGTCGAGCGCAGCCCTAGGCGCGACCTGGGCGGCTCGTCCTCTCCTCCTGGGACCAAGCAAGCAGCCGCCCGCCCTTGGCCTAGCTCCGCAGACCCCCGCCGTACTTGGGGCGGTCCCTCTCTTGCCCCCAAGAGGTCTTGTTCACGCTGGCCATGCCCGCGACTCCCAGCACGGCCTGCAACTGTGCGGCCACTACTGCTCAACTTCTGGACCGTTTTGGTCACCGTAGATGGTTCCATTGGCTCCGAAGAACCTCCACGCAGGTGGTGCTACCTCAGTTATGGCCGCCATGGCCGCTACCAGGCGATGCACGGCTGCGACCCACAATCTATTGCAGCCGTGCTGCAGGTGGCCACCGGCGGTGGGGGTGAAGCTCGGCGTTCAAGGGCGTTGGTTGACAACTCATGAATCATCATGGTTCATCAGGACACCCTTCAGACGCCTCCACATCCCTCTGGTTGCTCCATAGAAGACACCATCCGAGTATTAGGGTTTTGATGAAGAAGAAGATGGAGTGGAGAGAGAGAGAGATGTAAGGAACTTCTTGGGCTTATCCACAAGGTCTACCCTTTTATAGATGAGGGTCGCTCCTGCCCCAAAATGCTTGCCCATAAAGGAATAATACCTAATCCCAATAGATTAAAACATTCCTTCACTTTAAGGCAAGTTTCTCTCTTTCTTTCATATTCCTTCATTATTCCTTCCTCTTATGATATTAGGATTTCGAAAATCCTTTCTCTTATCATCATTGTTCTTGCATTTTAATCCATTAACCACGAAAACCTATTTTCCTTTATAGAAAATGTTGCCCTTTTAAATAATACAACATAATTCATTAATAATGCAACACATTATCCTCTTATTTTGCCTTTTTAGTATTTTCTCTTTCTTTCCTCTTTATTGGGACTTCTCGGATCCCAAAATATTCCATTATTTTGAAATTCTCTTCCCAGGATATTTATTATCCTTCTAGATGCATCTTAATGCATTATTTCACATTATCTTGTTTATTTCTTATTATAATATTTCCTTTTGAGGATTTCCCTTTATTTCTCTTTTATTTTACTCATTAGCATTCCTTTTAATATTAGAAACCTCATGGATACGAAATCTCCCCAAGAAATCTCATTTATGTCTCTTTTCATTCATTTTCCACATTATATCATTATTTCTCAATTTCTTTCTTCATAAAGAAATACTTAATTATTCTTTTCTTTTTCTATTGCTTTCTTTTTGCAACCTTGGACTCCTTGGTACCCAAGGAACCCAAGAGGCACGAAATCCTCTTTGGATTTGCCTTCTAGAGGTTTCCACATATTTCTTTTCTTAAAATTCAATTATCCATTTACTAATTGAATTTCCTTTGTTATTTTCCTTTTATTGGGCCCAATAGCCAATAAAGCCCACAAATCATACAACAAGGCTATTTTAACGAAATCCCATTATTCTCAACCAAATATATGAGTATTTGTTCATTTAGCTTTAATATGAGAAATTACATTTCTCACTATTTGAACCCAAAAATCGGGGTTATAACAAAACCCCTGTATCTTATTGACCCTTCCTCTTGCTCTCTCTCTAGGCCACCTCATCGCACAATTTGGTGCCATTGGCTTCTTTGGATCATGGTGAATCCAAACCACCCTTGACTTGCCATTATCATCAAGAAACATGATGATGCTCAAATCTCAAATTATCCAAAAACCTACACCAGAAAAATTTCTACCACTACATCCTACCCGAAGCCTATATAAGGACCCTCATGGTTTCCTCTTGACCTAGAGCACAACACATGTTCCAGTTGCTCACAAGAAGCCCTATAAACCCTGTCCTAACTTCACCTCCTTCTCTTGCAATCTCAACTACATACAAGGGTTACATGGTGATTGGATTAGCAACCCAAACCAATTGGATTGGCCACAAGCACCTCCCAAGGTCCATGAAGAATTTCCAATCTTCTTTGAGCCCTTGTTTAAGGTAAATCACCTTCAGTTATATTCTTCTTTCCTATTTTCAATCCCCACAAACCTAACCTAGGTTAAACCCACTTCTGGCCACCTCTCCTTGAGACAAAGGGATTATTTGTTTGGGAAGTCCTTATAAATTCAATTTGACCCTTGGCTGCAACTATGGAGGCCAATAGCCCAGAGTCAATCCTAAGGTTGACTTCATGGCTTACTACTCACAAGTGGGTCATGGGGGGACAACACATGCGAGGTAATTACCTCACTATCACAAATCCTCATGATCAACGTGATCATCACATGATGGTAGTTTGGTCTATATCCCTAGTATAAAATTTAGGCAAGCCATGCCCCACTGGGATGACATGGCAGGTTGTGATTGGTTGAAATATGTTTAGTTTTGTAAAAGTTATATAAAATAAACCCTATATCTAGATATAGGCACTATGCATATCAAAATCTAAAAAAATGTGTAGAATAACAAAATATGAGTTTGGAGACCTAATTCAGTCTCAATTTCAAAATGTATGCTTTGATGCATAAATATAAGATGACAATTAGATGCCAGTCCTAATTTGGATAATTAATAAATGTTTATATTATTCAATAAGTTAGAAGGTGATATAATATGATCTTGCTTAATGATAATGAGATGTTATGATAATTTCATAGATTATGATTACTTATGATTCCTAACTAGGGTTTGCTATCTGAAGGACCAATGATATGTAGGATTAAGAGTTTCAAAGTGCAACCCTTACTCAACCATAACTCAATCATGAACCAAGACCTATAGGACCAACACTAGACCTAATCCACATTATATGAATACAATGGTGATACCTTAATGTTATGTAATAATTTGAGATTGAGTCTTGGTTGGATTAACACATGGTTTCTTGGATTATTATTGCTTGGAAAACACTTCTCATCAAAAAAGTACATGGTTAATTTAAATAATTTTATATCTACTTTTGATAATTTTTGTGTGTATTATATTGATTGATCATGTACTTAAATTTCTTGTTGTTTCAGTTCTAGTAACAGATAATCCTATGTGTATCACATTTGAGTGTATATTATTTTTCTGAACCCATAATGTAATCTCTTAAGGGCAATTTAAGGAGATGAATACTACAAAAAACAAAGGAATAGTCATTGAGAAAGTGATTGAAAATCCAAGGCTGAGTTGTGAGGAAGTGCAATGATGGATAGTCACCAATGACATCAAATGCTGGATCGAAACTCTAGAGTCCATGGATGGAACAAGAAATTGATACACTCAAGGAGATAGAACAAGCATGGGTTAGAGAATTAAACTTAAAATGTAAATTTCAATAATTTATAATAATTAAATTATATGCATTGTATGTTGTTACTATAGATGCAGAAAATTTAGTTGCACCAACATAAAAAGTACTGGATGTGTTTTTTTTATTGGCATTTTAGGCTAGGTTAAATCTTGAAAATATGTTCATCCAGGAGAATGCATCAAAAGACAATAAGGCTAAAGACATATGGGGTTTCATTCAGATGATTGTTGATATTTTCTTTAATGTACTATTTTCTATTTAAATTTATATGATTCCTTCAAATATCATACGTAACATCCTTAACATTTGAGAGTTTTGATATAGTTCAAGGACATGATGTGATAATCAAATTAGAACAATATAGGGAATATGATGAATTGGCATGATGTAATAATCAAATTATAACAATATAGGGAATGCGATGACCTTAGTTGATGGATGTAAGTCCTAGACTTAGCTAGGTCAACAACTTAAATAAATAAAGTGACGTTGAGAAAATATATTAAGATGAGGCTTCAATTGAGATATTAGGATTGTTCCAAGTATTACCTCTATAATTAAGAAAACCATAAGGATTTTTGACCCATTGGAAGGCCAAGGTACAAGCTATGGAGCTTAAGATACAATTCAATCCAGTATGGGCTATTAGAGTGGCAAATAGGTATATAAAATCTATGATAAAAAAATGTAATTTTGTGCGTAAACATGATGAAATAATATTGATAGTTGATTAGTAAAATCATTATGAAAATAATGATAAATATTCTAGAATATTCTAAAGTGATATGTACCCTAGATAGTTAAATTAGTAATTATCTCATCTTTACTTATATTCTAGATTTTGGGTATGAAACGAGCCTAATTTGATCTATTACTTGATCTAGTGTGAGATAATGGTTAAACAAGGATAATTTCAAGTTTTGAGATAACTGTATGATTATATGTGACCTAGGTGATTAAATTAACTACATACTTGGAGAGAAATAAAGGGAATTTATCATATCCATTTTAATCCCAAACTTTTTGAAAACCTAGATAAGGTTGGTGTGGACGTAATCCTATAGTTTGATAGTTATTGGATATTCCTACAAATATATAGGATTTATAGAAGATAATGCAAGGTTCTAGAATATAATGATTAAATCTCAAGATAAAGGGTGTTATTGCAATACAAAGACCAATGTCCGACTGGGCCGTACTTTGGGGGCATGACATGCATGCGTCATTAAACCTCAGCTGGTAGATCAACGATCAGATGAAGCTCGCCCACTATCTTCCTCTTGATAGTAGTCCCTCAAGAACTAATATCCCATTGCCCCCAAATCCCTCTCTCTAGTACACCTAAATGCCTAGGATTAGTAGTGTTGACATCATGAATTGGTGACGAAAAAACAACATCTGATTTACCTATTACCACGAATAATAGAGAAAATGCCCAATTTCTTGGATAAACTAGGAACTAAGACAGATAGCTTTTGACTTTCTCCCCAAGTCCGTTTCCTATATAAGGCAACTTAAAGAGCCTACATGACTAGCATAGGTTGACACAACTCTTAATTTCCCACTAAACCCCCTAAATGTTGAAACTGAACTCCACCACTGCCTCCGGTGACCTCTACCCAAGTCCATGTATTTGGGTCCTCTGAGACCAATCCTGTTGGTCTACATCATCACAAAGACCTTGTCAAGTGATCCCAACCCCCAGACGGGATAAAGGGACCCCAATTATGATACCTACAAACTATCATCTACTTCAGGGAGCTCAATCATTAAAAATATAGCCCAAGGCCATTGCAACAATCACAAATGGTGGATATGTGTCTTGGGATGTACAAGAAGCTCCTCCAACCTTTAAATCTCATTGAACATTTTTCATTATCTCTTCCCAATCCTTGTGTTCCCTACTTCTTTAGTTCACCCTCTCATGTAGCTCTAGCTACCATGCCTAGCCCCAAAGGACCCACCAAATGGGAGGCTTGGTGGTGAAGATTAGAGCCTGACCATGCATTAATATGTTCTCAAATAGGGAGTCCACCTCCATGGTTTCTCAATGGATGCTGGTGCGAGCCTGAATGCTGGGAATGTTCCGTCAAGGGGATCTACCTATATGCCCTCAATCCACATGACAAAAATGTCACTGCACATGCACAATAGGGTCCTCTACCTAAGGGGCTGACCCACAATGAGTAGGAGTTGATGTGGCATAATTCCATTGGCTAGGGCCTGACCTTGAAACTATTATGCATAATAATAACCTACTAACATGGTGTAATATTATTGGTACAATTGTATTAATATTAATTGTTAACTATGATATATCAAAATTATATATCAATCTTATCAAAAAATGTGTAGAATCTAGATAAACTCATTTCAATGCCCAATACTAATCATGGTTGAAAAGTATATCCAATATATGGTTATGAGGTGATTAATGCAAGCAAACCCTAGATTGGATAACTAGGATGTTGAATGTAGTAATTACATTTACTTTGTGATGTAGGTTGATTTTGTTTAATAGTAATGAAATCCCAAGATAATGATGATGTATTTATATGGTTTCTAAAGTTATTAGATCCTCATACATGGGAATTATTGTTTCAAGACCTAATCCTAAAACCTAAACCCTAGACTCAACCCTATTTATTATCACACATGGGTACATGGTGACACTCTATTGTAAATTATACTTTTAGATCATGTTGATTTCTTGGATATACTCTATTATTGTTTGGATTGCATAAATTCTTGAAGTACTCGAAATATACTACATGATGTCTTCATTGAAGGTAAGAAGCTTTATCAATTCCTGCATACGTAAACTTCAAATGATTTCTTAAGGATTGATGAATATATTTCTTGGATAAATATTTAATTCAATTAATTATAATGCCAAGATGTGTATCACATATAGGAAACTATGATATTTGAGTCAATTGGACCTACCAAGGAATGGATCACATAAGTTAAATGATGGACATAAAATCCATTACATTTGAGGTGGAACGAAAAGCATGTGTTAGATTAGCTAAACAAATATAGAATTTTATAAGTAAAATTAATTGAATTTTGTGTATATACGTACATGTAATATTTTGTATCCCCCCACATAATATAGCAATGTAATGATCCGTGCTTTGTTTGTCAAAAATTTAGGTAGCTGGATTACATGACGATGTGGTGACTTGAAAATTTAGATGAATACATTGATATACTAAGTTAATGTTACAAGGAGGATTTGTTAGTTAGTAAATGTTGATGTCTTATCCCTTATAGTAGTAATGTGATCTCACATGTATTATGTTTATCTATAAATATTATGTAAACTCCTTTAAACATAAATGAGAAACCTTTTTTAATCATTACAAGTAATGAAATTAAATTATTTGTTATGATTTGTTATTTCTTAAGCCTGGATCCTAGAAAACTAAAATTACCATCTCTATCCCTATGATCTTCCTCAAATGGCAGGGTATTTGGAAGATGGGGTTGCAATAAATGGTATTAGAGCACTAACTTATCAAATAACTAATGATAATTAATATTTTTATGTTCATTAGAGCTGTAAGGGAATTATTAGGAAATTTTCAAAGATAATGGTGTCTAGAAAGGTTCATAACTAGGGTTGGAAAAATTATATTTTCACCACTAGTTGGAAAGTTGAGGACTCCAAGCCACATGAATCCCATCTGACCAAGTCTGAGATTTTTTTGCCCAAAATAAGATACTAATATGTCTTATCATATTTTATATCATCCTCTTCTCATCTATTAGATTTCTTAAACCCATAATTCACTTCTATCCTCATATTGAGTAACAATTTCCTAGAATAAGTAGAATTAAGGCATCCTCTACCAATCAAAGTACATATTATGTTACCTAATATGGAAGTTGTGACATGCAATTGTTGACCCTCTATTGAGGGTAAACCCTAGACAAACCTAGTGATGGGTTGGGATGCCCTATCCACCCATGATGGAATTGGATTGGGATAACCCATTCAATAGAAAAAACATGAGTTGGTTAAAGGAGAAATAAAACCTAGTATGAAGTGATTCGTCCTTAACCTAATAAAAACACTAATTGTGGGTATATACACAATGAATGAATGAAAATATTACCTTATCCAAGAAAACCCTAATTATGGGTAAAGGAAAAAGAAAATTCACATGTCTTTGGGTAATCCAATTGGAGTATCAAACTTAGACACCAGTACTTTCTGATGGATATAAGTATGTAGGGCACAAACAATCATGCATGAGTCATACATGTAAAAGGTTTATACATATACATGTACTGTAGGAAATTGGTAGTCACATAATGAAAAATATAAGAACCTCAACTCACCATTTAGGTTCGGTCTCCAAAACTAGGGTGGGTCAACCCGAGAATGGGAAAAGACCTATGAAGCAACGATTATGCTAACCCATGGGTTCTATTTGTGTCTAGAGACCCTAACATCCAATTACAAGCCAATGAAGCATCCTAGGTTGGGGTCTACCCTGAGAGGATGATTTGAACAACCTTGAGATTGGTTTCGAAAAATCTTAGGTAACTTTTGACATCCTACAAGGACCTAAAGCTTGAAGTATTAGGTGTCTTAGGGGTACAAGAAATAAAGGCACTTATCCCTACCTAGTCATAAGAAGTTATTCTTAATAAATGGAAAATGAAACTCAATGACATAACAAGTGTGAAAAACTTGGTGAGGGAATACCAAGGTAAATATGTTTCATACTTAAAGTACATTGAAGGAAATGTAATAGCGGCGCATCTAAGGTATGTAATACCTAATGACATCAAGTATGAACAAGAAAGGTGTGTGTTTGTCTTAATTTCCTAGATGCATAGATACATAATATATATTTCATGCATTATTATTCATTTTGACACTATTTATGCTTTGTTTATTGTTCTTAGTCTGTGAAACACTATTACAACCAATAATAAGTATTTTTATCAAATTATGCCAATTTTCCATATTTTATTTGGACTTATGTTGGTTTTCCACATTTTAGGTTGTTAGAAATTAGTTTCCTTATTTATGTATCTCTTTACTATTTCCTTTTTCCTAATGGGTGTATTATGTGAATATTCTTCTCTATATAATAAAGCAAAACCCACTCTAACGGGGAATCAATTTGACCCAAGTACACTCACATGCTATCAGAGCGTATGCAACTGCTACAACCCTAGCCACTACCCCTTCCTCCCCTCCACCCGTTCTTCTTCTTCTTCCCTCTTTCTTCTATGACTGCATCCTCAGTCGCCGCTACAGTAGGACAACCGTCAGCGGTAGTTTTCACCGAGAATTTGATCCTCCTCCTCCAACCCCTCAAGGCATGGTGGCTACTTGAAGGAGAGGAGGAGAACCCCTCATTCTATCCCAAAGAGAGGAGGAGTACCTTTCTTCTCATCCTCTTTCCTCTCTACATAGTTGTCGTACGTGGATGAGTGCCCACTTCTTTCAGGGCTGCTAATGCACCAAATTCTCATCATCAATTGACTAGTAATGGCGCTAACCCGTGTCACCCCTCTCCAATGCGTCTTCCTGGGGCGATCTTCTCTCTAATAAATCTTCTAGGAGTCCATTTTTGCCCTTTTTCAGAGCTAATTCTCTTCAAAGTGTACGTCTATCGTCACTGACAAAATGTCTTCTTCACTCTGTCTGCTACTATTGTCTTAATTTCTCAATATGGGAGACGTCAAGCCTACTACTTGTGCTACAATCATCTATACCAATCTCAGATCATTATTATGAAGTTTAACTCACAAAATTATATTCTTTAGATGAATGCTATCTACACTGTGCTTTAATCTCACAAGGTGAACATTATTGAGTCAGATACTCCTTATGAAGGTAGCAAAGACTATACCAATTGGTGAAAAAATAATGGGCTGGTGAAATCATGGCTTTGGGATAGCATGTGGCCTCATATTGCTTCTAGATTTATGTTCTACACTATAGCTAAACAAATCTAGGAAGCTGCAATGAAACATTTTTTCTATGAGAAGAATGCTTTTCATCTTTAAACTATCTATGATCGTCTATTTTCATAAAAACAAAATAGTCGCTCCCTTGAGGATTATTTTGACACTATCTAGTCTATTTCTCAAGAACTCAGTTTCTATCAGTAAAGACTGATGACCATATGAAAGACCTAGACGATCTAGTAACATCAATGTTTTCGTCAGACTCAAATCATGTATATGCATCAACTAGGAGCATTATTTTGGCCATAGGAAAACTACCAAGCCTTGAAAAAGCCTTTGTACATATTCAACAATCATCATTTGAGTCTTTTTTTGACTACTCCAGGAGAATACCTTACAGAGAATCAGGATTCTCTTGTTGCTTCTTCCAAAGTAACAGGTTGAGGAGCTAGTCGAGAATGAGGTACTAGAACTCGTCTAAAATGTACTTTCTGTGGGAAACTTGGACATGTAGAAGAAAAATGCTATTCTAAGCGTGGTCGAACCCTAGTGGGTGATGTAAATTATACCGCCAATTCCCCTAGAATATCTACATCTGGAGCTTCTAAACAGATGCACTAAGATGTTATGATATCCAAGGAGGAGTATGACCATCTCCTATAGGCCACTCACCAAGATTCTCTTGGCATTTCAGCCTATCTAATTTCAGATGTAGGTAACCATGTGACTTCACTTGTTTCCTCTCACCCATCCTATATGTGGGTGGTGGATTTTAGGGCCTCCAACGTATGACAAGTATGCGATCTCTACTTCTTTCCTCTGACTTGTATATCCTTCTTCTTTTATGACACTGCCTGATGGTTTTGTCAGATGAGTCCATACATGTGGCACTGTACAAGCATAATCCAATTTGACTTTACAATCTGTACATTATGTACCAAACTTTCAGTTTAACTTAATGTCTGTTGCTAAGTTGATTGGTTATTTAAAATACTTGGTAATCTTTGGAGACTATTTCTTTGTGTTACATGATCCCATGAGCTGGAAGACAGTTGGTGGAGGATCTAGGAAAGGTGATATCCACTTCTTTTAAGGTGGTCACCTAGCTTGTTAGATTCCATCCACTGCCTCCACTGTGTTTAGCTTCTTTCCCTTGCAATGACGTTGTCTCTATGGACATCCATCCCTATAGAGTTTTTAGAAGCTTGTTCCAGGCTTAGCCTCTGTTGGTTGTTTAAACAAACGAGTTTCAATCCAAGTAATGGATAGTTTACTCAACTTAACCAAACTTCGCAAGTATACGGAGGTAGTATAGTCAAGGTTGAACATAAGGAGCTGAGATAATTTAATTGAACGCAACAATACTAAAGTTCAACAATCTAGACCGATTTTAAAGAGTAGAAGAGATTTGTTCTAAAAGCATAAAGATTAGGTTTAACGACAAGAAATTTAGATTCTAGATAACAAACAAGGGTTACTAGGAAAGTTCGATTTCAGAAAGTTTGTGAATCTTGGACATTAGGATTTCACTCATATGCCATAGCAATCAAGAGAAAAAAATAATTTAAACATACATAAGATCATGTTTCAAGGAAAAGTTGTGTTACATTTCACCTCCCGGTGTAAATGTAACGATCATAACTCAAAACATCACTCTCTTGCATGAATTTTGTTTATGATCACAGACAGATCCTCGACTCATTCTTCTCTACTATCGTAGGAGAAGAAAAGTTGCCAAGAGGAGCGTCTTCATACAAACTTACTTGTCTTCTCAAACTAAGCAAGAAAGCAAAAATCATGCATATAAGGTGGCCAACTATACATGCAAAGAACAGAGTAACCGACACTCTCAAGGTAAGGAAACAAGAAGCAAATGCATTTAGTACGAAATTACTTGTTCATTACATGCTATGACATGGGAGTTATTCCCTCATGCCCAAGAGAAGAGATCTACTCGTCCATAATAATGTACAGCAGAATTTCTACAGAATTCTCAATGCTAGACATGGTTTAGAGAAGAAAAGACAAGAAGAACTAAAGATGTAACCATAAGGAGCAAGAATTCCGGCTTTAGGATGAAATTCCCTTCCTTTAGCTGCTCCAAGTCGGGCCTACTCCTCTCTCTAGAAGTTGCTCGGAGTTGGGAACGCTAGCTGCACCTTGAAGATGACTAAGGAGAAGTGGAGAAGAAGAAATGGTCTCTTTGTGCAAGAAACCACCTTAGTTTCCTCCCAAATCGCCCTCCTCTGCTCTCGTCTGTCTTTGGGATGAGAGAAAAC
Organism: Alisma plantago-aquatica; assembly: GCA_963693085.1. Lineage (NCBI taxonomy): Eukaryota > Viridiplantae > Streptophyta > Magnoliopsida > Alismatales > Alismataceae > Alisma > Alisma plantago-aquatica. The sequence continues at coordinate 874,474,560 of OY856410.1, forward strand.
CTCCAAATGGCTGAACGTAACTATCCCTTAGCTTCCCTCTTTCTTTTAAAATTGTATTCTGAATTTTCGGAATTCTAAAATTGCCAGGTGCACGCCGTGCACTTTTGGGGTGCACGCCGTGCACCTGCAATGCAGTTGTAACCAGCTGATCAGTGCACGACGTGCGTTGAGGAGTTGCACGCCATGCAACTTTTCAGAACTTCTCCAGTAGTTTGCGTCCCAGGTGCACGCTGTGCATTTCCATCGTGCACGCCATGCATTCTCTTGGCTGAACAGAACATATTTCTCTGGAATGTTGCACGTCGTGTGTCTGGATTTTGCACGCCGTGCACTTTACTGCTTCAGCAAACTGGTTTAATCTGGAAAGGTGCACGACATGCGTCTTGTTGGTGCACGCCATGCATTCTTCTGTTTCTGTAGAAATATCATCTGAAATTAGTCCTTTTTGAGACAATTTTGCAATACAAGTTATGGGACACATAGAACAACTAAAAGATGGCAAAACTAATATGAAAGAGACTGAATTATACTAGAAATAACAAAATTTGTGTGTGATAACATGTGAAAAGATGATATACAAATCACACAACAAGTCCCCCTAAGCTTAAACCATTGCTTGTCCTCAAGCAAAAAGAACATGGAAATATAATTGAAGAAATGTCAAGAACATGAATAGATCAAATGAAATGAAAGATGAGTATGAGACCAAACCAACCATGATCAACATGTTTATTCTCATAGCCATCAATTCAACTTAAACACACAAGAAAGAGATTTTTAGTTCAGCAGGGATGGCATCAATTTAATGAATCAATCAATTAAACAACACTAGGTAGAATTTAGATGACCAAGCCAAACAATCAGTAGATGTGCAACTCCAACTCTCAACTATTAAGGATAACAAAAGATGAAATCTTAGTTGAAAATTTACAATTTTTTTTGTACTCTCCTTTTCTCAGAAATGATATAACAAATGATTATGGGCTCCGACACTTGACTGCTAATGTAGGCTTATGCACACGAGGAGTGTCGGTTGGGGTATTTTACCCTCTTTTAAGACATACCACCTAACCATCATGGCCAGATCGGAGTTACACTAGGCTAGCATGATATATGGGCAGATTAGCCATCTTTAATGGGGTATAAGAGTTATTTAAAATTTTCCAAAACTTGGGAGAGTCAACTAAATTGCAACATTAACTAGATTTCATTCATCTGTTTTGAAAATTTTTCAATGAAAGAATGTTGCATATGCACTAAGAGCTTGGCAAAGTCATCCCGTATTCTAAGTGATGTTGTAAAGTTGATTTACTCATAAAACTGAAACCATTGCATGTTTTAAACAATCAAGGATGTGAAAGATGAATATTCAGGCTAGAAGCATAAACCAGAATTAAACACATGCTGATGGTCCAAAGGTTTCATTTGATTAATTCATGCTTTTTACAACTTCTTCAATTGATATTTCTCATCAAAGGAGGTCAAACAGTGAAGCAGGAGTTCTTTCCACATATAAAAGATGAAACTCATATCATATTAGACTCGCCATTAGAAAAGAGGAACTAGAAACAACAACTAAGAAGTGAAAACAAAACAAAAGTAGTAAAGCAAATGACAAGAAGCAAAGAACATGAAAAACAAAGCTACAAATAAACTGGGATACCAATACCATCCAGTTGCTCCCCCCAAGCTTGAAATCAGCAGTGTCCTCACTGCTTTAGTCAAACTGTAGGAGTTCACAACCGGATACCTGTCATGTATGAGATCAGAAAAATGATCCGCCGCCTCCCTGCTCTGGGAAGAACTGATTGACGATGTCAGGAATATCCATAGGCATCGCGGACGATGATCCTGGCTGCTGCTGCTGATGGAGAGGAGACTGGAAGGACTGTGGTGCTAGGTAGTGGCCCTATGATATGTGCCACACATCCATCCTGTTGACCATGTCGTATACAGTGGAGTAATGTGCACCCAATTGGTCAAACCTGGTGTCATGCTGTGCGCCCATCTGATCAAGGCGGGTCTCCAAATGATCGAAATGCCGCTCCACGTAGGTGTAGAGGTGCTGAAAATCTGGCGTTGTCCAACTATACTCAGTCTGAGTATCCGTGGACGGTGGCTGAGGGGTGGGTGCTGCTGGAGTAGGTCCTGGGGTAGAGCTGCTGGCACCCCTGGCGGGTGTTCCCTCATCATTCTCTGGCTGAAGCTGTACTTTCCAGGTTGCCTTGTCCTTGATATCATTACGGCTCACATCAGGGATTGTGATGAACTGTGTCTTTGTGATATAAACCTTGAACCTTGACTCGCTGTTGCCATGTATGGAGATCAGTCCGCAAGAAATAAGATAACTTATATCCATGAGATTCTTTCCCGGTACAGGTTCAGAGTCACCTATCTCTAACCCCAGTTGCATAGCAAGGATGCTAATTACCCCGCCACACATGACGTCGCCTGCTTCCCTTTTCTTTTGCTTCTTTGTTTCAAGCAGCTTGTGCACAATGTAATAACATGAACTGATGTGCTCATTTTGTACCACACACCACAAAAAGAACAGATCAATCTTCCCTACAACACCCTACGTTTCATTCTTTGCAAATGGTCCCGTGCTGAGAAGGTGATGAAGGACTCGGAAAACAGGGTTATGGATGTTAGAAGCCCGTGCATTTTGTGCCTTATGCACTGTATTAGAAGTGATTTCAGACCAAAACAGATCACTATTGAAAGCCGGAGGGTAATTAGTATAACCGCCATAATTGCATTTGAGTAAAGTGCAAAACTGCTCGAGATTCATGCAAAACGGTTTATCCAAGAGACGAAAACTGATTTTCTGAAAAGGGATTTGAAAACGATCACCCTCGGCCTTAAAGGTAGTAAGAAACTCATACACAAGATGGGGGTAAGTCTTAGTAACCCGAGTGCAGAGAAAGTGCAGCCCCCAAAAGGTTAAGTGATTTACTACCTCATCTTTGAAACCCAGATTGGTGACAACTTCTTCACACATGTACCGTGAAGGCAGACCACACCTTGTAATAAGAAATTGGTAATCTGCATCTTCTTCAGGCCTGACCCTGAACTCCATGGAAGGTACAAAAGACTGCGGTCTCGAGTTGGAGGAGCCTGCGTCAGGTGTAACTTGATAGCCTAGACGGCTGCTGGCCTTGCGCTTGATTGGTGCCATCAGGAGAGTGCACGAGTGGATTGGAGTGCTGTCTCAGGCAGGTAGTTGCACGACGTATCTTTGTGGTGCACGACGTGCACCTACAGTTTCGGGGGAAACCGAAAATTTGCAGAAACAACTCCAATTTTTGGGAAAATCGTGCGATTGGCGGTGCCAACGACATCTGCGTTTGTGCACAGTTTCTTGGATGGCGTGTTGCTGTTCTGAGCTGCGGATTGGGCATTGAAGGCGTGGCGTCTGGAGTGGCGCGGACGAGAAAGGAAAAAGCAGAAGAGCGAGAAGGTGCTTCTTGGCGGCGGCTTGGCGGCGGTTAGGGCTGGATGGCGCACGGGTGACTGCGCACGGCTGGAGGAAGAAGAAGGTGCCGGCGCTTGGCGGTGTGGACTGGAGTTGCTGCGGGGAAGGAAAGATGAAGAAGAAATAGGCGCTGCTGCGGGATCGGGCGTCAGCGGAACTGCTGGTTGGACAACAACACAGAGTTGCTGCACGGCTGTGTACGACGGACGACTGCTCGGTGGTGGCGTGAAACTACTGGACGGTGCACGGGCGGTTGCGGACGGCGGAGCGACGATGTTGCTGTGCTGCTAGTCTTGCGGAGAAGAAAGGACGGAGATGGCGACATGGAAAGCATGACTGGAGGCGCTGCGCACGGCTGGTTGCTAGGGTTAGGGCTTCTGGGGTCGGGGTGCAAGGGCTCTAGGGTTAGAGTGTTAGGTCGTGCACTCCGACCTTTTTGTCCAGATTTTACTTAAAAGTGCACGACGTGCATTTTGGAGGTGCCCGATGTGCACGTTTCCAGAACTTTAGCAGATCTTTAATCGCCCAGGTGCACGACGTGCGTGTTTGAGGTACATGCCGTGCATGTTTCGAGAAACTTAATATCAAACTCAAAGATCAGGTGCACACCGTGCATTTTTGATATGCACGCAGTGCACGTTTCCAGAAGGTTGCCGAAATATTTACTTCCGAGGTGCACACCGTGCACGGTGACTATGCAGGCGTGTTAGTTTCCAGAAAGTTCCCAGACCATCCAGTCTCCAGCTGCACGGCGTGCATTCATGCTATGCACGTCGTGCATCATTCCAGAATGTTTTCCGTAGATTCTGCATTCTAGGCGCACGATGTGTAAGTTGAAAATGCACGTCGTGTCTTTTTCTAGAACATTCTCTGCTGTATTTCATATGAAGTACACACCGTGCATTATGATTTGCACGTCGTGCATTATGTGATTTCTGCTGAAAATTGCAATTAGTCAGCAGAAAATTATGACAAATTGAATAGATATCAAGTCTAAATTATTACATTCATCCATGACAGGCTTATTAACAAAATTAAAGAGTATTTTTGATTTGGAAAGACTTAAAAGAAATCTATCCTAATGTGGGGTCAACTCCCACAAGGTCCTCCGTTTAGAGTCTAGAGTAAGACTTCTTATAAGACTTTAGGCATCTTGTAAGGAGCAAGAAGCTCCTTTCTCTACATCTTCTCCACTTGAGTAATGTTTGCAGCGTTGTCCATTAACTTTGAAAGTTCCATCTTTGCCTTGGAGCTCTACATCTCCATATGGAAAAATCTTAAGTACTTGGAACGGGTCGGACCACTTGGACTTCAACTTTTCCGGAAAAATCTTCAATCTGGAGTTAAATAACAATACTTTGTCTCCTTCTTCGAAATCCTTCCTGCAAATTCTTTTGTCGTGCCAAGCTTTTGTTCTTTCTTTATATAACCTTGCATTCTCATATGCATCAAGACAAAGTTCTTCAAGTTCCTGTAGCTGCAACAAACACTTTTCTCCTGCTCTTTACATGTCGAAGTTTAAGAACTTTATTTCCCATAGAGCGCGGTGTTCCAATTCAAGCGAAAGGTGACATGATTTGCCATAGATTAGCTTAAAAGGAGTAGTCCCAATGATGGTTTTGAAAGCTGTGCGATATGCCCATAATGCATCATCAATCTTTAGCGCCCAATTTTTCCTTGAACTAGTGATAGTCTTTTCAAGAATAGTCTTCAGTTGTCTGTTAGAAATCTCTACTTGCCCAGATGTTTGGGGATGGTAGGGCGTAGAGATTTTATGAGTTACACCATACTTTGAGAGAAGATTGTTGAATTGTTTTTATGCAAAGTGTGTGCCTCCATCAGAAATAATGGCACGTGGAACTCCAAACTGAGGGAATATAATCTTTTGGAAAAGCTTCACTACAGATTTGGCGTCTGGTGCTTGGGTTGGAATGGCTTCAACCCATTTAGAAACGTATTCACATGCAATAAGAATATATTGATATCCGCATGAAGATGGGAATGGTCCCATGTAATCTACTCCCCATACATCGAACACCTCAAATTCTAGAATAGAGTTGAGTGGAATGTCATCTCGGTGAGATATTCCTCCTGTTCTTTGGCATCTGTCACAAGATTTGACGAAGAGATTGACATCTTTAAATAATGTAGGCCAATAGAAACCTGCTTGAAGTATTTTTGCAGCGGTCTTTTCTCCTCCAAAATGGCCTCCATAAAGAGAGGCATGGCAATCATCAATGATACTTGGGACTTCCTCTTCAATAACACATCTCCGGATTAGCCCATCGCTTCCGTTCTTGAATAGCAACAGTGTCTCGCCCCAATCTCTCATTAACCACAAACCACGAGATTAGGACACGACAGGATGGGATTACACACAACCAACCATTCATCACTTGTTTTTTTTTAAAACAATTCAAGACATTAATAAATAAATCTGATTATGCTGCAAATGAAAACTAAACAAGCTGTGGAAGCATTTCTATTAAACTGACTAGAAATATAAACAGAGTCTACATCGTATTGCATTGTTCAACATAAAATAAAACATAACAGTTAATTTACATCTTTGTACACATTCTCTCTCTCACTCACACTTTGTCCCGAAGATCGAGGGGAATGGACTAAGAGACCTCTAACTAGACTAACTACAAACCTTCTATCAACTAAGCGTTAGGATGATACGATCCTTCTGACTCCTGATGCTGGTGCTGACCTGAAAATGTTTGAGTAGAGGGGTGAGCCTACTCGCTCAGTGAATAACATTTCACTTAGCTATCAATAAACAACTCGTCAGGTTTATTAACTGAAAATAAACAGATATACAGTTTAAGCAGAGCAGTTCTATTGACATAGCAGATGTACAGATAATAATCACATTTCTATGCATCATCAGGTATTTCAGATAAATAGACAGATTCATAAATTTACTGTGATCCTAAATGATTACTTATTCATTTTTATTGTGCCCTAATTATATGCAGTGTACTCTGCATATAAAGATCTGTAACAAATTCTTGCTACGACCCCACCGTACAAGACTTAGCGACACGCCCGGGATATGCTAAGTCTGACACCAGCCCTGTTCTGCCACAGGCTCACTGGCTCACCGGCTAGAAACAAAGGCTCTACGGCCTTAAAGCACTACTCTGAGTGCACCTGACTCCTCCTTTAACCTGAGTACACCGGCGGAGAGTCTTACAGGGTTACCTTCGTGACACAAGCACGAATGGTGTTAGATAACCAAGTTTTACATTCTTTTATTCTTTTCCCAGTGCCATCGTGACACAAGCACGATTGTTGTTGGACACTGCCTCACTTTCCTCGTTTGTCCATGACAAAAGCACGGATGATGTTGCAACACGAGTTTCACCCCTAAGTTGCAGATACCTCTTAGGGGTTCTACGGTGTTAGGGCACCTAAGTCTAACAACTTATTTAACAGATAAACAATCAATCAAGAATATTACATAACAACTGTAAGACATAAAATTTCCACTTTTTTTCATCTTTCATATCACGCATTTCAAGTTCCAATGAACTTTTCTTACTAAAAATGTACATGGTACACTATTTAAAGTCATATCAACTGATACTGAAGCAAACAAGCATTTTAAATGAGTTTAATAATGATTTCTAAATGAACTACCACTCACCACTTGAAACTCGGCCGAACACTATGAAACTCGGCCGAACGCTTCCCAAACTCCGAAACTCGGCCGACCAACCTCGGCCGACCAACTGGAAACTTGGCCGATCCCTGGGGAACTCGACCGACCAACACACCGTTTTAATTACCTTCAAGGAAACTCGGCCGATCAGGACCAAACTCGGCCGACCAAATCGCTGTACGGCAAACTAAATAAGAAACTCGGCCGATCCAAGACCAAAACTCGGCCGATCCGAAAACGCTGTATAATTGCCCTAAATAGGAACTCGACCGACCGAATTAAAACTCAGACAAACCGCGCACAGGCAGAACATAAAAATGGCCTACAAAAGTTGATTTCTCTCGAATCAATGGGCAAAACTCGAACAAACACCACCAAACATTCGCAAACGATGCATATGACTAAACCGTACCTAAAGGGGAGAAGAAAACGAGCTAGGGCTGCACCGTGCACCCCAATCTCCAAGCCGTTTTTCTTGAAAACGTAGCTCCAGCTGCGAAATCAATTCGAATCGATGGAGATGAAGATCCATGGAGGGAGAGGACGAACTGCAGCAACTGATCGGAGCAAAACGGAGCTCCGACGCCTTTTCCTCCTCAGCTCCTTCTCTCTCTCTCTCTCTTTCTCTCTTTCTCTCATGCGGGAGGAGAACGCTGGAGCGTTCCTTCGTTTCTGAGAAATGAAACGAAAAAGGAAGAGAGAAAGGATAAGGAAGAAACTTAGGGGCCTAATCGCAAAGTTCGAAACTTTTGAAAATTACAATCAGGTCCCTAGAAGCCCAAAAACTTGCAACTTTTGACTCGAAGGTCGGATTCGGACGATTTCTCTGGCAACGTTTCAAGCGTAAGATCCTACATGCTTTAGAAGCTAGAAAACACACTAAGCACATATAATGTCCATTTTAAACATTATTAACAAAAACAGACTTATAACTTAACACATCAGCTAAACACATGCTGAACAGCTTACTTACGTGATAAGCTCGACGCGGGTCGTAACAATTCCTCTTTCCCTTATAAGAATTTCATCCTCGAAATTCCTATAAGAGAAAAGGGAACTTGCCATGCATCTCAGACTCTAGCTCCCATGTAGCTTCTTCAAGATTATGGTTTCTCCACAAAACTTTTACTAAAGGAATCTCGCGGTTCTTAAGCTTTTTGATCCGGTGATCAACTATCTGTACAGGTCCTTCAACATAGGACACATCTGTCCTAAGCTGCACCAGTTCTGAATCTAGAATCTTTTCTGTGCTGGGATGACACTTTTTCAGCATAGACACGTGAAAGACATCATGAAGATTTGCCAACTCAGACGGCAAATCCAACCTGTAAGCTACAGGTCCTATCCTCTCAACAATAGGATGTGGACCCATATATCTAGATGTCAACTTACCCCTCTTGCCAAACCTCAGCACTCCCTTCCACGACGAAACCTTCAAGTAAACCTCGTCACCAACCTCAAACTCGAGAGGTCGACGACGTCTTTCTGCATAACTTTTCTGTCTGTCTTGAGCAGCTTTCAACTGATCCCTGATCACTGATATCTTTTCTGTAGTTACATCAACTAGCTCAGGTCCAAGAATTTCCTTCTCACCCACCTCGTACCAACAAATTGGTGATCTACACTTCCTGCCATAAAGAGCTTCATATGGGGCCATTCCAAGACTAGAATGGTAACTGTTATTATATGCAAACTCTATTAGGCCTAAGTGTTCTTCCCAGTTACCTCTAAACTGTAGCACGCATACTCTCAGCATGTATTCAAGGGTTTGAATAGTCCTCTCAGATTCACCATCTGTTTGTGGGTGAAACGCTGTACTGAACTTCAACTTTGTGCCCAACGCATGATGTAACTGATTCCAGAATCTAGATGTAAATTTTGGATCTCTGTCAGAAATAATGGAAACTGGAATCCCGTGCAACCTGATTACTTCTTTCATATAAAATTTAGCCAACTTAGAAACGTCAAAGGTTGACTTGACAGGAAGAAAATGAGCAGACTTAGTTAGTCTATCCACAATTACCCATATCGAGTCCGAACCCTTAGGCATCCTGGGTAATCCTACCACAAAGTCCATCGTGATGTGTTCCCATTTCCATTCTGGTATAGGTAGCGACTGCAAGGTACCAAGAGGTTTCTGATGTTCAGACTTGACTTGCTGACACACCCCGCACCTAGCCACGTATTCAGCCACATCCTTTTTCATGCCAGACCACCAGTACAGTTCTTTGAGGTTCCTGTACATCTTTGTATTACCTGGATGCATAGCATACATAGAAGTATGCACTTCCTCAAGAATATGCTCTTTCAATTCATTGTTTCCAGGTACACACAACCTATCATGAAGATACAACATGCCCTCATCAGAAAATCTGAACTCTGTTCTCTTACCTTCTGACATTTCCTGCATGATTTGCCACAATTCATCATCATTTTGCTGTAACTCCTTGATCTGATTATAAAAAGTAGGTCTAACTTGCATCTGAGCAATCAACCCACTCTGTTCTGTCACTTCCAAGTCCAAGTTCAACTTTCGCATATCTACAAGCAAGTCTCTCTTGAAACATGCCATAGAAAATGCATTTGCTGTTGAACTTGACTTTTTGCTCAAGGCATCAGCTACAACATTCGCCTTACCAGGATGGTAATCGATTGTCACATCATAGTCTTTGATCAGCTCAAGCCATCTGCGCTGTCTCAAATTCAAGTCTTTCTGAGTGAAGATATATTTCAAGATCTTATGGTCTGTAAACACCTGACATGTCTCACCATACAAGTAGTGACGCCATGTCTTAAGAGCATGAACTATAGCAGCTAATTCCAGATCATGAACAGGGTAATTCTCTTCATTCTTCTTAAGCTGTCTAGATGCGTAAGCAACAACTTTACCTTCTTGCATCAGTACACAACCCAAACCTCTTCTAGAAGCATCACAGAACACTGTATAGCCTTTTTCTGCTTCTGGAAGAACCAACACTGGTGCTGAAGTCAACTTTTTCTTCAAAATCTGAAAACTTTTCTCATAGTTTTTAGACCAAACAAACGGTACATCCTTCCTCGTCAAGCGTGTCAAAGGTGATGCTATCACACTGAAGTCCTTTATAAACCTTCTATAATAACCTGCCAAACCCAAGAAACTTCTGATCTCAGTAGGAGTCATAGGCTGTTCCCACTGAAGCACAGACTCAACTTTCTTAGGATCCACACTAACTCCATCTCTCGAGATAACATGTCCGAGAAATGCTACCTCGGCCAACCAGAACTCGCACTTGCTAAATTTAGCAAACAACTGGTGTTGTCTCAACAACTGCAACACTACTCTCAAATGTTTCTCATGCTGTTCATCGTCTCTGGAATATATTAGAATATCATCTATAAAGACTACAATAAACTGATCTAGAAAAGGTTTGAAAATCCGATTCATCATATCCATAAAGGCTGCTGGGGCATTGGTCAGCCCAAACGACATGACCAAAAACTCATAATGCCCATACCTGGTTCTGAAAGCTGTTTTGGGAATATCAGAAGCCTTTATCCTGAGCTGATGATATCCGGATCTCAAATCAATTTTAGAAAAGATCGTCGCTCCACGCAACTGATCAAACAGATCATCTATTCTCGGAAAAGGATACTTGTTCTTTATAGTGATCTTGTTTAGTTGCCTGTAATCGATACAGAGATGCATGGTTCCATCCTTTTTCTTAACAAATAGGACTGGAGCACCCCACGGTGAAGAACTGGGTCTAATGAAACCCTTATCTAGCAACTCCTGCAACTGCACCTTGAGTTCTTTCAACTCTGCAGGTGCCATTCTGTAGGCTGGCAGTGCTACTGGATGACTACTTGGATATACCTGAATTTCAAAATCAATGTCTGTGACAGGAGGTAAGCCTGGTAACTCTTCTGGAAAAATGTCAGAGAACTCACGAACCACATGCACATCATAAACACTGGCGGTGCTCTTCTCTGCTCTGGTGTCAACCACATGAGCAAGGAATGCTTCACATCCTTTCTGTAACATCTTATCAGCTATGGTAGCTGATATTATGCACGTAGGCAGAACTATCCTGTCTCCAATAAAGACACAAGAAAATTCTCCTAGTTGAAAGGTAGCTTCCTTCTTCCAACAATCGAGTTGCACTCGATATGTTTCAAGACAATCCATACCCAAGATGACTTGAAAGGTATTTACATCTAAGGGTATGAGATTAGCAGCAAAGGTAAAACCTCCAAAAGATAACAAGCATCTGGGACAAGACTCAGACAAAACTATTGGTCCACCTAGTGGAACCCTCAACACTAACTCATCTGCCAACTCTTGAGTTAACAGATTAAGTTCATCCACTAAAGAATGCCGTATAAAAGAATGAGTAGCTCCCGGATCTATCAAAACTGAAACTGGTATACTATTAAACAAAAGCATCACTCATGTAACAACTTGTGAAGAGATTATACCTTCCTGAGGTGTCAAAGAAAAGAAACGTGCTGAAGCTCTCCCTCTGCCACGCTGTCCTCTCTGACCACTCCTGCCACTAGACACTCCACCACCTCTAGAACCAGAAGCCACAGAAGAACTCGGAACATCATGGTATTGAGGCTGGAAAGCTTGTGATGCTGCTTGTTGAAGCTGAGGACATTCCCTTTTAAAGTGTCCAACTTGCCCACAAACAAAACAACTCAGAGCCCGACATTGACTAGAATGTGATCTTCCACATTTGTCACATAGCAATATTCCCTGTCCTTGGGGACCTGTCACTGACATAGACGATCCAGAAGATTGTTCACTAGTGGCACTGCCCCATCTTCCTGGGTTATATCCTCCTCTGCCTCTAGAAGTAGTGACATCCTCAGATCTTTTCCTGCCAAAACAACCAAAACCACGCCCAAGCTTAGAAAAGAAGCCTCTACCTCCACCTCTGTATCCACTACTGGACTTCCCTCTATTGAAATCTGCATATCTTTTCTTAGACTCGGGCACCCTGTCAGCATTCACAGATTCCTCAACCTGTCTGGCAGCCTCAATAAACTCACCAAAATTCTCTCTGTTCCTCCTGCTAGTAGCAGAAACTGTATGTCGAATTCCTGACCTTAACCCTTCCTGAAACCTTCTGCATCTTTCTATGTTGTCGGGAACAAGCTGCAGACAAAAGTTAGCTAATCGTGTGAAAATCGCTTCATACTCAGTAACTGTCATGTTCCCCTACTTGATATTCTGCAACTGCCTGATTTTCTCATTAAGAAAAGTGGGTGGATAGAATTTGAGATGAAACTCCTCAGAGAAATCCTGCCAGGAAAGCTCTGCACCTCTCCTCCTTTCTTCCACACCACGCCACCACAACTCTGCATCGCCTGTCAGAAGGTAGACCACATGATTTATCTTCTTGTCTTCTGGAAGCTCCATCAGACGAAAGACCTTCTCTATCTGTCTAAACCATTCGTCAGCTTCGGCGGGATCTATGGTGCCACTGAACTCTGTGCCACCAAGCTTCTTTACAAGCTCATAAGATCGCATCAGATCTTTACTGCTGGTGGAAGAAGATTCTCGCTTATTAGCCTTGTACCTTTCTTTGGTCTCCAGGAACATCCTGTACATCCGGGATGCTTCATCCACGTGGTCACCACCACCTGGACCCAAGTACCGCGGATCAGGGCCAACATGGCTCTCGGCCTGATCATCACGATCAAACCCTCTTCCTGCCATCTGCAATGATATAATAGAATAGTTCCTATTAGAAAATTACAGATAGAAGAAAGACACTTAAACCTTAATCCTATTTGTCTCTTATCGTCCCCTGACCTTGAGTAACTAAGTACTCAAACCTAGGCTTTGATACAAAAATTGTCGCGCCCCAATCTCGCATTAACCACAAACCACGAGATTAGGACACGAGAGGATGGGATTACACACAACCAACCATTCATCACTTGTTTTTTTTTAAACAATTCAAGACATTAATAAATAAATTTGATTATGCTGCAAATGAAAACTAAACAAGCTGCGGAAGCATTTCTATTAAACTGACTAGAAATATAAACAGAGTCTACAGCGTATTGCATTGTTCAACATAAAATAAAGCATAACAGTTAATTTAGATCTTTGTACACATTCTCTCTCTCACTCACACCTTGTCCCGAAGATCGAGGGGAATGGACTAAGAGACCTCTAACTGGACTAACTACAAACCTTCTATCAACTAAGCGTTAGGATGATACGATCCTTCTGACTCCTGATGCTGGTGCTGACCTGAAAATGTTTGAGTAGAGGGGTGAGCCTACTCGCTCAGTGAATAACATTTCACTTAGCTATCAATAAACAACTCGTCAGGTTTATTAACTGAAAATAAACAGATATACAGTTTAAGCAGAGCAGTTCTATTGACATAGTAGATGTACAGATAATAATCACATTTCTATGCATCATCAAGTATTTCAGATAAATAGATAGATTTATAAATTTACTGTGATCCTAAATGATTACTTATTCATTTTTATTGTGCCCTAATTATATGCAGTGTACTCTGCATATAAAGATCCGTAACAAATTCATGCTACGACCCCACCGTACAAGACTTAGCGACACACCCGGGATATGCTAAGTCGGACACCAGCCCTGTTCTGCCACAGGGTCACTGGCTCACCGGCTAGAAACAAAGGCTCTACGGCCTTAAAGCACTACTCTGAGTGCACCTGACTCCTCCTTTAACCTGAGTACACCGACGGAGAGTCTTATAGGGTTACCTTCGTGACACAAGCACGAATGGTGTTAGATAACCAAGTTTTATATTCTTTTATTCTTTTCCCAGTGCCATCGTGACACAAGCACGATTGTTGTTGGACACTGCCTCACTTTCCTCGTTTGTCCATGACACAAGCACGGATGATGTTGCAACACGAGTTTCACCCCTAAGTTGCAGATACCTCTTAGGGGTTCTACAGTGTTAGGGCACCTAAGTCTAACAACTTATTTAACAGATAAACAATCAATCAAGAATATTACACAACAACTGTAAGACATAAAATTTCCACTTTTTTTCATCTTTCATATCACGCATTTCAAGTTCCAATGAACTTTTCTTACTAAAAATGTACATGATACACTATTTAAAGTCATATCAACTGATACTGAAGCAAACAAGCATTTTAAATGAGTTTAATAATGATTTCTAAATGAACTGCCACTCACCACTTGAAACTCGGCCGAACACTATGAAACTCGGCTGAATGCTTCCCAGACTCTGAAACTCGGCCGACCAACCTCGGCCGACCAACTGGAAACTCGACCGATCCCCTGGGGAACTCGGCCGACCAACACACCGCTTTAATTACCTACAAGGAAACTCGGCTGATCAGGACCAAACTCGGCCGACCAAATCGCTGTTCGGCAAACTAAATAAGAAACTTGGCCGATCCAAGACCAAAACTCGGCCGATCCGAAAACGCTGTAGAATTGCCCTAAATAGGAACTCGGCCGACCGAATTGAAACTCGGTCGAACCGCACACAGGCAGAACACAAAAACGGCCTACAAAAGTCGATTTCTCTCGAATCGACGGGCAAAACTCGAACAAACACCACCAAACATTCGCAAACGATGCATATGACTAAACCGTACCTAAAGGGGAGAAGAAAACGAGCTAGGGCTGCACCGTGCACCCAATCTCCAAGCCGTTTTTCTTGCAAACGCAGCTCCAGCTACGAAATCGATTCGAATCGACGGAGATGAAGATCCACGGAGGGAAAGGACGAACTGCAGCAACTGATCGGAGCAAAATGGAGCTCCGACACCTTTTCCTCCTCAGCTCCTCTCTCTCTCTCTCTTTCTCTCTTTCTCTCACACGGGAGGAGAACGCTGGAGCGTTCCTTCGTTTCTGAGAAATGATACGAAAAAGGAAGAGAGAAAGGATAAGGAAGAAACTTAGGGGCCTAATCGCAAAGTTCGAAACTTTTGAAAATTACAATCGGGTCCCTAGAAGCCCAAAAACTTGCAACTTTTGACTCGAAGGTCGGATTCGGACGATTTCTCTGGAAACGTTTCAAGCGTAAGATCCTACATGCTTTAGAAGCTAGAAAACACACTAAGCACATATCATGTCCATTTTAAACATTATTAACAAAAACAAACTTATAACTTAACACATCAGCTAAACACATGCTGAACATCTTACTTACGTGATAAGTTCGACGTGGGTCGTAACAAACGGGTCATCCCAATAATAGAATTTGACGTCATGAAAGAATATCTTCTTTTGTTGATATGTCAAACCCAGAGGTAGCTGTCCAGTAGCAAGAAAATTAGCAATGTATGCAAACCATGGTGCTTGAATGGATGATAATGCGTAAAGTTTTTCAGTCGGCAAATGATCTTCAATTGGTAATACATCTCCAGATTCTGTGGTCAATATAGAGAGGTGATCAACAACACTATTCTCGGTACCCTTTTTGTCTTGGATTTCAGGGTCAAATTCTTACAAGAGAAGTATCCAGCGAATGAGACATGGTTTGGCATCCTTCTTATTTAGAAAATACTTGATGGCAGCATGATCAGTGTACACAATCACTTTTGATCCTACCAAGTACTTTCAGAACTTGTCGAAAGCATATACGATCGCAAGCATTTCTTTTTCCGTGGTCGCATAATTGCTTTGTGCTTCATCGAGAGTTTTGTTGGCATAATAGATGGCATGAATCTTCTTGTCTCTCCGCTATCCCAAAACAACTCCCACTGCATAATCACTCGCATCGCACATGAGTTCAAAGGGAGAATCCCATCCGGAGGTTGGATGATTGGAGCTGAAATGAGAGCTTCCTTGAGTTTGGAAAAAGCTGCTTGGCAATTGTCATCAAAAACAAATTCTGCGTCTTTTGCAAGAAGAGAACATAGCGGCTTTGCAATTTTTGAAAAGTCTTTAATGAATCTCCTGTAAAAGCATGCATGTCCTAGAAAGCTGTGAATGTCTTTCACTGAAGATGGAGTAGACATCTTTTCAATTGCTTTGACTTTTGCCCTGTCCACTTCAATACCGTTGTTAGATACCACATGGCCTAGCACTACACCGGATTGTACCATAAAATGACACTTCTCCCAGTTTAGTACAAGGTTAACCTTTTTACATCGGGCTAAGATAAGAGACATATTTAATAAGCATTGATCAAAAGAATCACCGTACACACTGAAATCGTCCATAAAAATATCCATTATGTTTTCAATAAAATCGGAGAATATAGCCATCATGCACCGCTGAAAAGTAGCAGGAGCATTACAAAGACCGAACTGAATATGGAGATAAGCATATGTTCCATAAGTGCATGTGAAAGTGGTCTTCTCCTGATCAGGAGGATAGATGGGAATCTGAAAAAAAACTTGAATACCCGTCCAAATTGCAGAAATACGAATGTTTGGCAAGACGTTCAAGCATCAAATCAATACAAGGCAAAGGGAAATGATCCTTGCGTGTTGCTTTGTTCAAACGCCTATAGTCAATACACATATGCCAACCAGTAACCATGCGTGTTTGTATTAACTCATCATTATCTCCTTTAATGATAGTTGCACCCCACTTCTTAGGTACCATGTGAATGGCACTAACCCAAGGGCTGTCACTTATTGGATAAATGATTCCAGCGTCAATTAACTTGAAAATTTCTTTCTTTACCACCTCAAGCATATTTTGATTTAAACGTCTAGGTGGTTCAACAATTGGTTTAGCATCATCTTCCATATTTATTCTGTGCATACAAATGGAAGGATGAATGCCTTTTAAATCCTCTATGGAGTAACCAATGACATCTTTGTACAAACACAATTCAGCAAGCAATTTATTTTCTTGATCATTGGTTAGTTCACTATTTATTATGATAGTAGATGTAGAATTTGGGTCAAGAAATGCATACCTTAGCCTGGGTGGAAGGGCTTTTAATTCTACCTTTTTGCCTGTCGTACCTTCATCAGTTTTGTCTTCAACAAGTGGAGCATCGTCATCAATAGCTGTTGTTTTGGAAATAGAAAGTTCTCTAGAAATTTCAGAATTATTGGATTCATTTGCTTCATCATCATAAAGATTAACTATCAAATCATCATCATCTTCACTATCATTCTCAACAGGATCAACAATATCAAGCAAGCATATTTCTTCAACACGTGTTGGTGCCTTCATAGCTTCATAGATAGAGAACTCCATAACTTCTTCTCCAACACATAAGGTGAGCTTCCCTTCCCAGACATCAACAAGACATCTGAGAGTTGTCAAGAAAGGCCTCCCAAAAAGAATAGGGTTGGAAGGAACTTCCGCCATGTCAAGAACAATAAAATCACAAGGTATATAGAATTTCTCAATTTGTACAAGTACATCTCCCACCATACCTTTTGGATATTTGATAGAGTGATCTACTAATTCAATAGCAATCCTTGTGGGCTTCAAGTCCCAAAGATCTAATTCTTGCCATAAGGTAAATGGAATGAGGCTGATACTCACACCAGATCTACTAAACCTTTGTCAAAAGTGGTGTCATTAATCTTGCAAGGCAGTGTGAAAGCTCCCAAATCATCCAACTTTTGAGGTAGATGGTTTTGAATAATGGAACTGACCCGTTCAGAAAGCATTATAGTTATTACTTGATCAATCTTTCTTCTTTTAGTCAAGATATCTTTTAAGAATTTTGCATAGGAAGGCATTTCAGCAATAACTTCAGAAAAAGGGAGGTTTACATGCAGTTTGTTGATTATGTCCACAAATTTCTTGAATTTTTGATCTTCCTTCTTATCAGCTAATCTTTGACGAAAAGGTGCAATTGCTTTAAAAGAAGGTGGTATTTCAACTTTACCTTTCTCCTCACTGCAATTTGGAGTGTTGTCCTCTTCTTCAACAGATTGCTTCATGTTCTTCTCCTCAGATGGAGAAGGTCTTTCAATTTCAGCTCTGCTTCTTAAGATAATGGCATGGGCTTGCTGCCTTGGGTTCACTTCTGGTTGGCTTGGAAGAGAACCAGATTGTGGAGTCCTTTGCTAATTTAAAGCTTGTTTTGCTATCTGATTTTCCAACATCTTGGTGTGGGTGGAAATTCCATCCACTTTTGCAGAGAGTTGCGCAATAGCATCTTTTAAAAGCTTATCATTTCCTCAGAGTTCCTCATTTTGTTGCATCTATGTTGATATGAACTTCTCCATCATAGCTTCCAAGGAAGAACTTTGGGGTTGTTGTTGCTGCTGAAAACCCCTGTTATTGAAACCCGGAGGATTTCCTTGACGGTTTACATGCTGTTGTTGCTGCTGTCCTTGCTGGAAATTTTGGGTATTGCTTGCATTCCGGTAAGAGAAATTAGGGTGGTCTCTCCATCCCGGATTATATTGGTTGGAATAAGGGTTGTATTGTTTGTTTCCTTACATCCCAAATGCATTAACCTGTTCAAAATTTCCTTCCATGGAGTTAGGGGCAAAACAAGAGGAAGAAGTATGTACTCCATTACCACAGGCTTCACATGTGGCTTCAGCAGATTGAATGGGTAGAGTGGTCATCTTCTCAAATTTCTGAGTGAGAACATCTAGCTTTGCAGCAATTAGATCAATGACATCAATAGTATGCTTTCCTCCTTGCTTTCTGGCTGAAGAGCTTGCTGTAGAGGTAGATTTAGCTCCTCTATCTCCTCCCCATTGGCAATGATTGATAGATATATCTTCAATGATATCATAGGCCACTCTATAAGACTTGGTCATCAATGCACCGCCACCTGCAACATCTAGAGTCAACCTAGTATTGTAAAACAACCCATTGTAGAAAGTTTGCAGCAAGAGCCAATTTGTCAAACCATGGTGCGGGCAAAGACGTTGAAGATCCTTGAACCGTTCCCATGTATCATATAAGGTTTATCCTTCACCTTGAGAGAAATTTGTAAGCTGGTTCCTCAAGTGAGCTGTCTTGCTTGGTGGAAAGTACTTTGCAAGGAAAGCATTAAGCAATTGGTCCCAACTTCTAATAGACTTCTTGGGAAGAGACAAGAGCCACACCTTGGCTCTATCTCTTAGAGTGAAGGGAAAAACATTAACCTGATTCCATCATTGGACACTCCGTTAGTCTTAAAAGTGTTCAAATATTCCAGAAATTCTGCAATATGAAGACTTGGATCTTCATTGGCTGTACCCCCGAAGCAATTTTGCTGAATCATTTGCATCATGGAAGGGGCAATTGAAAAGTTATTTGCTTCCACAGCAGGAAGGTCGATGTCTCCACAAATATTTGTGGCAACCGGCATGACAAAATCTTTTAGAGGGCGATCGTCCTCTATGGCTGAAATGGTTGGTGAAGTTACTACAGAAGATGAAGAAGGCTGTGATAATGGCGGTGATGGCGGTGAAGTACCTCCAAAAGGTAGTTGTTCAACTCTTCTTGTTCTCCTCAAACTTGAAAGAGTTCGATCTATCTCAAGGTCTAGCAAAGCGGGTGCTTGGAGACCTCATTGTGAACGACACATACAACCTGAAAAATAACAAGAGAAATTTAGAACACACTAAGAGGTATGTGGAAATTTGAAAATGATGAATGATGGTCTAGTCTCGAATACTAAATAGTACTTATTACTCCAATTAAATTACCATAGCTCCCCGACAACAGTGCCAAAAACTTGTTTGTTGTTTCAACAAACGAGTTTCAATCCAAGTAATGGATAGTTTACTCAACTTATCCAAACTCCGCAAGTATACAGAGGTAGTATAGTCAAGGTCGAACACAAGGAGCTGAGATAATTTAATTAAATGCAACAATGCTAAAGTTCAACAATCTAGACCAATTTTAAAGAGTAGAAGAGATTTGTTCTAAAAGCATAAAGATTAGGTTTAATGACAAGAAATTTAGATTCTAGCTAACAAACAAGGGTTACTAGAAAAGTTCAATTTTAGAAAGTTTTTGAATCTTGGACATTAGGATTTCACTCATATGCCATATCAATCAAGAGAACAAAATAATTTAAACATACATAAGATCATGTTTCAAGGAAAAGTTGTGTTACATTTCACCTCCTGGTGTAAATGTAACGATCATAACTCAAAACAGCACTCTCGTGCATGAATTTTATTTATGATCACAAACAGATCCTCAACTCATTCTTCTCTACTCTCGTAGGAGAAGAAAAGTTTCCAAGAGGAGCGTCTCCATACAAACTTACTTGTCTTCTCAAACTAAGCAAGAAAGCAAAAATCATGCATATAAGGTGGCCAACAATACATGAAAAGAACAGAGTAACCGACACTCTCAAGGTAAGGAAACAAGAAGAAAATGCATTTAGTATGAAATTACTTGTTCATTACATGCTATGGCATGAGAGTTACTCCCCCATGCCCAAGAGAAGAGATCTACTCGTCCATAACAATGTACAACAAAATTTCTACATAATTCTCAATGCTAGACATGGTTTAGAGAAGAAAAGACAAGAAGAACTGAAGATGTAACCACAAGGAGCAAGAATTCTGGATTTAGGACAAATTTCCCTTCCTTTAACTGCTCCAAGTCGGGCCTACTCCTCTCTCAAGAAGCTGCTCGGAGTTGGGAGCGCTGGCTGCACCTTGAAGATGACTCAGGAGAAGTGGA
The DNA here is from genome assembly GCA_963693085.1 of Alisma plantago-aquatica. Taxonomy (NCBI): domain Eukaryota; kingdom Viridiplantae; phylum Streptophyta; class Magnoliopsida; order Alismatales; family Alismataceae; genus Alisma; species Alisma plantago-aquatica. Next base: position 874,495,281 of record OY856410.1, read on the forward strand.
GAACAAGAAATGGTCTCTTTGTGCAAGAAACCACCTTAGTTTCCTCCCAAGTCTCCCTCCTCTGCCCTCCTCTGTCTTTGGGATGAGAGAAAACCTCCAAATGGCTGAACGTAACTGTCCCTTGGCTTTCCTCTTTCTTTTAAAATCATATTCTGAATTTTCAGTTGTAACCGACAGATCAGTGCACGACATGCACTGAGGAGTTACACGCCGTGCGACTTTCCAAAACTTCTTTAGCAATTTGCGTCCCAGGTGCACGCCGTGCATTTCCATAGTGCACACCGTGCATTCTCTTAGCTGAACAGAATAGATTTCTCTGGAATGTTGCACGCCGTGCATTTGGATTTTGCACGCCGTGCACTTTACTGCTTCAACGAACTGGTTTAATCTGGAAAGGTGCACGACGTGCGTCCTGTTGGTGTACGCTGTGCATTCTTTTGTTTCTGTAGAAATATCATCTGAAATTAGTCCTTTTTGTGACAATTTTGCAATACAAGTTATGGGACACGTAGAACAACTAAAAGATGGCAAAACTAATATGAAAGAGACTGAATTATACTAGAAAGAATAAAATTTGTGTGTGATAACATGTGAAAAGATGATATACAAATCACACAACAACCTCCATTAAGTCATTATCATGTTAGTCATGTCAATTAGGAAAATATCACCGCAATTCTTTTTCGGGTCACACTGTGAAACACTCTAAGCGTCCTTTTGATCTTATTAATAGTGATGTCCAGGGTAATGTTAAAGAGCCAAGTTATAATGGCTTTCGATATAATCTATCTTCATTAATATTTATCCCGCATGACTTGGGTCTACTTACTTAAAATCTCATGATGAAGTCCTGTCTATTATTATAACTTTTTATCATGTAGTAAAAATTTAGTTTGATTTTCATATTAAGATTCTTCATACTGATAATGCTCTAGAATATGTTCAAAAGGATATTTCAATATTTTGTAATTCTATTAGCATGATTCACCAGATGACTTATCCTCATAACCCCAACAAAATGAGGTTATTGAACGCCAAAACTGCCACTTACTTGATGCAGCACATACACTACTTTTTCAAATGCCTGTGGCTAAGAAATATTGATCTAATGCTCTTCTCGCTTCCTATTTTTAATTAATTGTCAACCATTTTTTTGTCTTACAAGGGGATACCCCCTTCTCTATTTTATGACATGACGAGTAACCTTTCCCTATTCCACTTAGTGTGTTTGGGTGCACTGTGTTTGTTTACGTGTTTGATCCACGAGCTGACAAGTTGTCCCCACATGCAGTTTGCACCGTCCTTTTTGGGATATTCTCCCACACATAAGGGATACATGTGTTAGTGTCCTTGTTTTCGTCACCTTTTTGTGTGAGATGATGTCACATTTCTTGAGTCTATCCCGTTCTTTAGTGACTATGTTTAGAGTCAGGGGGAGAACAATCCTAAGATTGACTACATCTTTGAGCGTGAGAGAGAGAAACCACTCGCTGTTCCATGTGACTAGAGTGTTATAGATACCATCCCACCATCATCACAACCACCACCGCCTCAACCTTTTCCACTAGTTACCACCAAGAAAGCAAGGTGTCACCAAGAGGATGTAGCATCACCAGTCCCACAGAATGCCTCCTTATTTCCCGACACTCATGAGGTACCTATTTCTGCTGAAAGTTCTGTTGATGCTTCTGTTTTAGATTTACACCTTTTAGTTGCAGCTTGGAAAGGTGTTTGGTCCTGCACTATTTTCCATCCTTTGGTGAATGTTTGTTGCTTGTCTCATCTTTTACCTATAGCTCACACATTTTATTTTCACCTTGATTGTACGATTGTTTCTCATTTTTATACAGAACTAGCCATACATGAGGTTTGGATCCAAGCTATGGATAGTGAGATTGCAACACTTCATGAGAACTCTACCTGGGACTTGGTGGATCTTCCTCCTGGAAAGTCTGTTATAGGCTTCTGCTGGGTTTATACTAGTTAAACAGAAACTAGATGGGTCTGTTGATCTCTTGAAGGATTGTCTAGTGGCAAAAGGGTACACTCAGACACATGGTGTTGATTTCCCTGAGGCCTTCTCTCTCATGGATCGACTCAATTCTATGTAGATTTTGATTTCAGTTGCTACTCATTTTCACCGAACTCTTCCTCAGTTGGACGTCAAGATTGATTTTCTTCATGGTGATATACTTGAGGAGGTTTATATGGAGCAACCTCCTGGGTATGTTACCCAATGGGGAGTGTAAGAAAATTTGCAAGTTATAGAAATCCTTGTATGGTCTAAAGCAATCACCTCAAGCTTGGTTTGATAAAATTCAGTGTTGAACTTATACAGTTTGGGTTCACCTAGTCTTCTATTGGTCACTCACTATTTGTATATACATCTTCCAATGGCACTATTATTTTATCTGTGTATATAGATGATATTTTCATCACTGGTGATAACTCTACTAGCATTCTAAAACTCAAAAAATGGCTACAAACACAATTTTAGACGAAAGGTCTAGGTAATATTCACTATTTCCTAGGTATAGAAGTTCTACGCTCCAAGAAGGGCACAAACCTCTCACAAGGAAAGTATGTCCTTGACCTCCTTGTAGAGACATGCTTGGAATAGTGCAAACCCATCTCCACACCTATGAATTATCATACAAAGACTTCTACTTCTGATGACAATGATTTATCCGATCCAACACAGTATAGAAGGATTGTAGGGAAACTGAGTTACGTGACAGTTACTCGTCCTCATATTTCTTATGATGTGGGAGTTGTGAGCAATTTCATGAGTGTACCTAAGATGTTACATTGGATGGCAATCATCAAGATTCTTTGTTATATTAGAGGATTGCGAGGTAAGGGTCTTACCTACTCTATAGGACATAATCTTGTGCATACACCCTTGAAACTCACTAGGTTTACTGATGCTGATTGGGAAGGTGATGTTAGAGATAGACGTTCTACATGTGACTATTGTGTGTTTATTGGGTCACATTTGGTGACTTGGAGGAGAGAGAAAAGAATGCGGTAGCAAGATCCAACACAGAAGCCAAATATCAAGCCATGGCACATGCTTGTTGTGATCTACAATGGGTTGTGTCTATTTCTCTCATGCGTGATAACCATACAACCATTCATATTTATATCAACTAGTGTTTCATGAAAGAACCAAGCATATAGAAGTGGACTGCCATTTTGTTAGTGATTTAGTGCTCTCAAGGAAGATTCATACTCCTCATTTTCAAACTGGTCAGAACGTGGCAGATATCTTCACCAAGCCACTACCATCTTCATCTTTCAAGAATATGACTTCCAAGTTGGGCATGGATGATGTGTACACTCCAACTTGAGGGGGAGTGTTAGAAATTAGTTTCCTTATATATCTCCTTACTATTTCCTTTTTCCTATTGAGTCTATTACATAAATATTCCTCTCTATATAATAAAGGGGAACCCACTCTAACCGGGTATCTATTTTGACCCAAATACACTCACACATGTAATTTGAGCACTTAAAAAGTAGCTTGGTGCTACCGACCTTAGAGTTGGTGGTACCGACTTAATACAAAAATCTAACATGTTTATTGAACAAATATTTTTGAGATGCTACTTGGTGCTACCGAGTTATAGCTCGAGGCCACCAAAATGGTAAGTTGGTGTGATCGACTTATGGACCATAGAGAAATAGGAACTAAGTTTATCAACTTGGTGCTACCAACCTACTAGTCGGTAGTACCGATATTCATCAATATGAGAGTTCAGAAACTGCAAAAGAGCAACTTGGTGCTACTGACCTTTGTGTCATTAGTACCAACACTCAACAAGGGTTTTGAGTTAGATATAGACTCGGTGCCAATGACTTCCTGTTAGTGGTATTGACTTGTCGAGATCAGTGCAAATTTCATATTGAGCTAGATCTGAGGGCTAGGACATAATGACGGCCCCAGTCCCATTTATGACCTGAGGGGAGCTTGGTTAGATGAGGGTATTACATTTTATTCTTTTATAATGGAGCATGGAGCCGAGAGAGGAGGAAACAAAGGAGATAACCACATCTCAAATGATTTGAGCACCTCTAGAGAGAACATTTGTATTCAAAACGTTGTGAATCAAGACGTTCATCATAGGTGATCTCCCTGACCGATTTCTCCAGGGGTTTACGTCAATTTTCTTATGTTTACCACATTTTCTCTCTTCTCCTCTATGTATGAAACAATATAAATCATGATGGGCTCATCCCCTTATTCCCTATGACCCAAGAGTATCTTGGTTATGCATTGTATATGATTTTCATGAGTTAATATAGTTATTTCTTTTATTTCTAGGCTTAAATATTTGACTACCTGGTAAATTACCTATACTTGATCACCATAGTTATTTGTTTAGAACGTTAATTGCTTCAGGAGAGGGATTAAGGGTTGGAAAGGTCATAGATTTAAATAGCCGATACCATGCCTTGGGAGAGAGCTTAAGGTTGTGAAGAGAATAATCTAGAGGTTTTGTTAAAGAGCCTAACTAATTCCTAAATCACCATGGGAGTGAGATTTGTCTTAGCACAGATATTATATTATGATACATGAGAGGGTAATATTTGATACATATCTCTTAGTCCAGGGTTAAAAGCAAGTGCTTATTAATGAAATGGAGTTAATTACAATGTACAACATGGTGAAATTGTTATCCTAAGGAATCCATCCAATTTGTGATCACAATCCACTTAATTTAGTTTTCAATTCTTACAATTAGTTTTAATCAAACAATTAATCACTTTTTCCTTAGGCCTACTTGATTAGGTTGCAATTAGTAGTAGTTTCTAGATTAACCATTCCATGAGTTTGACATTCATGCCTGATAGGACTTTACTACTTGACATCTATGCTTGTGTTTTGCGTGCATAGTTTGGGCATGTCAAGTTTTCAACACTGTTGCTGGGGAAAAGACAACTCCAACATTATGAGTGATGTGACCAACCACTCTATTTCAATTTTTTTCTTTGAAATTGAGCATAATTGATTTTTTAATCAATTTACTAGTATTCTCTATTCTCACATTGCCATTACGTTTCAGGTGCTAGTGCATCGTTCACACTCGAACCATAGATCATGAAGAGTCTACTCCATCCACTGTAGACCAGGATGAGATTTTTCACAAGACGTGAGAGTTTGGGGGTTCAGATAAGAAGTTCACCCAAACCCCACCACCTCAGGTAGAGAAGTCACAAACAATAGACATGGACCCAAATGCTAAAGAACATGTTGAAGAAGGACCTAAAGAACAAACTGTCTGGGAGAACATTAAAGCATCCTCAACCAAAACTCAACTAGGGCCAATCAAAAGGTAAGTAGTCAATGTTGTAAGTTGCAAGATAGATCCTGGTCTGGTGGCATCAATCAAATCAAAATCATTCCATGTCTACAATATGAAGGACATGATGGTGCACATAAATTTTTTTATGGAAAGCTACAACCTATTGAAGCTCAATAGGGTCCTAGTTAATGTGATCTACTTGAAGCTATTTTCTTAGTTACCGTCAGACAAGGAAAAATCATGGTTTCTTAGCCTTCCGCCAGAACCAATAGATATCTGTCCTGAAATGATAGATGTCTTCTTTGAGTGATACTTTTCACCCTAGAAGACCAATGAATTGCTTGGAAAGATCCATAACTTCAAGAAACATATCAAAGAGTCATATTCTGAAGCATGGGAGAAATTTCAAAACATGCTCATGAAGGTCCCTCATCATGGGATCGATATGAACGAGTAGGAAAAGACATTCTACTATGTCCTACATAAAGGGAAGAGGACTAGTCTGGATAGCACAAGAGCATGTTTCTTTCTAAACAATAAAGTTACCAGGTGTCATGAGATCCTAAAGAATATGGCCAAAAACCAGTCATGGTGGGAGGAGCGAGAAGCACGAACAATAACTAAAAGTGCTATAGAATCAAGGGAGTTCACATATCTCAAAGCCTAGATGGACAAACTTGCAAGGAAGCTTGAGCAAAAATGTGGCACCTCATCTGTAGGTAAAGAGGAGGAGTGCATGTACCTCCATCAAAAATATCAACATGATAGGGGTCCAAGTAAGATAGATAGAATTGAAGACATGGGTTGGTGACACATAATGAGGCCTTACGTGACCAGACAAAAAGGGTGCAACAAAATCACAAAGCTCAAATCCGCAATATTGAAAACTAGATTTCTCAATCAGCAACAAAGGTGTCATCCCTTAAGAATCCCATTTAACAAGGATTTCCTAGAAACATGGAGATAACTTATTGAAATCATAAAGTAAACTTTGTATCTATCCTCAGGGAACCAGATTAGGTTATTAAGGAGTCACCAAATCAACATATTCCAGAGCTAGATTGGGTGTATGTGCCATAAGTTCAATTCCTCTAGCTTATACAGACAACCAGGAGGATACAGAATGCTAGTGCATTATGCTCATACATGCACCTCATTAGATACATGATCATCAATAGGAGATAGGGACATCCCATCTTCATGGGCATTACATGACGAGGAACTTAAAAGTTCCACCATTGCCATTACAACGCCTCCGGTTCTAGAAAAGGTGCCCATGCAAACAGAACACGTGAAGGTTCTACTCGGAAGTGGAGTAGTCACAGTTAACAAGGAAGCACCCACAACTTAGAAGGAAAAACCATAGGCCATCCCACCCACAAGAGACATTCCAGATTCTATCCTAGGAGTTAGTATTGAAGCAAAAGTGCCCTAATGTCGCATACATTCTTCCTCTCAAAAGTGTAGAGATCCCAATGTGCCATTCATGGATAGTCTAAAGCCAAGAAAGGAGAAAAAGAAGTTCAAGGAATTCCTAAATATCTTGTGGAAGCTCCACATCAACATTCCATATATAGAGACGATAGAACATATTCTTGAAGGATATAATCAACAAGAAGATACAATAAAAGATACAAATATTTTATGTGCCAATGAAGTGGTTAGTTCTATGATCCAGGGGAGTCTTTCAATGAAGAGAAATGACCTAGGATGCTTTTACATTCCTTATTCTGTAGGCAACAAGCATTTCCAATACATGCAGTGTGATTCAGGGGCAAGCATAAATCTCACGCCTCTCTCCACCTTTCAAAAGTTGGGATTGAAGAAATTGATGAAGACATCCATGGAAATCTAGTTAGAGGACAGATCAGTTGTGAAGCCATATGGGATATGTAAGGATGTGTTAGTCATGGTCAATAAATTCATCTATCCTATAGATTTTGTGGTTATGGATATGCATGAGATGTGAGGATCAGAGATGCTATTAGGATACAACCCCTCTGATCATTATCATGGGTAGAGGTTACTTGACACTCAAGATAGACAAAAATAGAGTGGAGTTCATACTGCCACATGATTCTTCACAACCATCCTGTGACAACCCCGATTGAAAAAAATCACTTGGTCGAGCCTAGGACATTAAACAAGGGAGCTTATGGCAACCCAATTTTATTTTTGTCATTTATATTTTGCTAGAAAATTTCATTGTTTAAATTTTATATTTGTCTTATTAGAGGTTTAATTGATGTAAAAAGTTACCTTTGATGCATTTGTTTGGTGTGCAGGAAATGCCAAAGTCAATAATGCTGATACTAAAGTCGGTGGCACCGACCTGCTAAAAATGTTCAAACATAGATTCTATAGAAAGTTAGTACCATCGACACCCAATTTAGTGCTATCGAGTCCTTACCTGGTCAAAGACTATAGAAAGTTGGTACTACCGACAACCAAGTGGTACCAACGGATTTTCTCTAAAAAAGCATAGAGGCCAATGGGAACATTTCAGTCACTGCCACCACCCTTTTGAGCACATGGTACCCTCATTCCACCTCTTTGTTTGAATTTTGACTATGGGTACATAGTCAAGTTCAAGCTTAGGGGAGGTGTTGAAATGAATTTATCTACTTTATTTTTTTTTATCTTATTTTAGTTTTTAGTTGTCATAGTGTAGGATCCATATCTATCTAGTATAATTTTCGAGCTTAATTATCATGATATCACATATCATCAATGTAAGGACCCTGACCTTCATTTTGGACTTACCCTGTTTGTTTTGCCTAAACCTTGTGCTTGGTTGCTTGCTAATCAGCTTTAGTGGTGATTAGGGTTTGCTGGAGCTTAGTTGAGAGTTGGAGGTGCTACTTGCAAAATAACCTGAGATAGGGTTGAAGAGCAAGTTTGTCACCCAGAGAGATGTCCTTCTCTCTCTTTGCTTCCTCTAGAGTTGAGAGGAAGGTTTGGGCCCGTGCCTTGAGTAGTCTTGGGCCTTGTTTTCCCTTGTTTGGGTCTTGCCTTTCTTGGTTGAGCCCTCTATCAGGAAAGGATGCTTTGTGTTGACCATGGGGTATCGCCCATGGGTGTTTCGACCAAGGTGATGGTGGTGTGTCAGCCTTTGACCTTGTTTGACCTCCTTGCTTTAGTTGTGTCACCCTAGTTTGGACATGTGGCCGAACCTTGGTTGAGTGGTGGCATGGCATGTGCATGTGTTTTGCAAGGTGGTAAAACGTGTGGACAAGTGTCCCTTGGTAAGGTGACACCTTGCCTTGGTTTAACCTTGACCCTCATCTATATATGCCTTGCCTTTCTCTTCCTTAGGAACCCTTTAGCTCTTTTGTTGCTCTTCCCTCCTTGTGTGCACGACACACCTTCCTTGGAAAGTTTGGTGGACGATCCTCTCCCCTTGGTGGAGATCTCTTCTTCTTCCTCTAGCTTGGTGGCTGAACCCTAGGTGGGTCTTGTTCTTTGGTTAGCATCTTCCCTCTCTCATTAGCATCTTCTTCTCCATCTTGCCTACCCTTAGGCCATGGTGGTTATGATCCTTGTTCCTTTTCTTGAGGTGGCCGAAAGTGGTGTGCTTGGAGATAGGAGCTTGAAGCTTGGAGCTTTGGAGATTGAGGAGTTTGCTTAAGGCGGGTTACATAACTTCTAACCCTAGCTATACTACCTTCTCTATGTTGCATGATTCATATATGTGGATGTTCGGCTATTGCATGTTATGTTTCTTGCTCTAGTACATGTTGTTGATGGTTTATATGCCTTTACACCTTGTTGTCCAAACCATAGTTTAGGGTTTCTTTTGGGGCAATACCCCTTTCTCTCCTTGGTTTATGAGAAGTGAGTTTGAGCTCTAGTGATGTGGGCAATACCCCTGTCTCTTTTAAGTTGAGAGGTGAGCTTGTATTCTAGTTGCTTGGGAAACACCCTCCACTCACCATGGATTTGAGAGGTGATCTCTTGGATATGTGTTGACCTATGTTGAGGGTTGTCCCTTGTGGTTGCCCAATTTGTGATAGAGGTTGTGCAAAACCCCTCTCTTGGTTGTTGAGAGGTGAGCCGATCTTCTTGATCAATTAGGGTTTGGCGCCCTTGTGCTTGATGTTGAAGATGACCATGCTGGGTTGTGCCTTGCACAATATGACCTTGGAGTAGAGCTGCCCGATAGCCTTGTCTTGGGTTGTACCCTTAACTGTTACACCTAGTTGAGATGGTTCTCTTCGCTTGAGATATAGCTTGGGCAACACACCTTATATCTTGTGCTCTGAACGATACATCTTGAAGTGAGGTTGCCCGATACCCCTACCTTGTGTTGATGTTTGACTGATCTAATATGGAGATGAGATGGTTGGCTTGGTGCCCGTTATGCTTTGACTGATATGGATCCTTGTAGGTCATCCTTGTGTTGGGTGATATGGTTTAGTTGTGGAGATGCCCAATATGGTTTAAGTGGAAACCCTAGTTGTTGCTTTGATAGAAGCCGATATGGAGTGCTGCCCTGTTGACCGATAGGCTTCCTTGAGGGGCCCTTTTATGTGTATGCTTTAGTGATGGGTTGATCCTCTTTGCCTTCAATTCTTGATCTTAGAAGGAGTTTGTCCATAGAAATAAGATGTGGGGACGTGCAAAGAAGAAAGGAAGGACTTAGATGAGAAATGAGGAAAACATATGTTCTTATGTTGGAATTTCACCCAAAATATATATACCACTTCCTTTGCAAGCAAAGGAACGTTTCTTTCATTCCCTCACTTATCCCCCTTGCTCAAACCGACTAAGGTAGAGCTCTGGAGCATAGGAGAACGACCAAGGAGTTCAAGGTAAGTTTGGATCATCCCTTTTGCTTGAATTCATGGAGGAAACTCGATTTCAAGGTTGAATTCATGGCTAGCTCACCTAGCTTTATCTTTCTAGCCATTCCTTTCCAACTTTTCCTTGGAGAATTCACCTTGGACGACCTGTGGAGCTCAAAGATGCCATTAAAGACCTGAAGCTTGGAAGCTTGGAGCTCAAGGAACAACCTTTAGATGAGAAATGAGGAAAACATATGTTCTTATGTTGGAATTTCACCCAAAATATATATACCACTTCCTTTGCAAGCAAAGGAATGTTTCTTTCATTCCCTCACTTATCCCCCTTGCTCAAACCGACTAAGGTAGAGCTCTGGAGCATAGGAGAATGACCAGGGAGTTCAAGGTAAGTTTGGATCATCCCTTTTGCTTGAATTCATGGAGGAAACTCGATTTCAAGGTTGAATTCATGGCTAGCTCACCTAGCTTTATCTTTCTAGCCATTCCTTTCCAACTTTTCCTTGGAGAATTCACCTTGGACGACATGTGGAGCTCAAAGACGCCATTAAAGACCTGAAGCTTGGAAGCTTGGAGCTCAAGGAACAACCTTTAGGCGGGTTTTATAACTCTAAACCTTATGCTTTGATTATACATCTTTTTCTATGCATATAGTTGCTTGTTCTTCTTCTTCCCTATCTTCCCTTGCATCCTTGCAAGCAAAATCGTGAAGAACTGCTACTGTTCTTGAGGTAGAAGATAAGGGCATTAATTCCTATGCTTATCTACGGATTTCCACTTTACTAAACGGTCCTAAACCATTGCCCATGCGGTTTGCACAACCGTTTGGTGGACAAACGGTTTCAGGGTCGCATGGAGGAAAACGGTCTTCAAGACCGTTTGGTCCAGTTGACCAAGCGACGACCGTATGGGAATCCTGTTCCTAATTATGTAGGCTAATCACCCACAAAATTTGAGGGGTTAACTCCAAAGGAATCGTGATATATAAGCAAATCAATTAGCAAATCCAATTGAATTAAGTTCTGATTTTCAATCTGTTTAATTTGCCCTTTTTGGGCAAACGGTCTCAAGACCGTTTAAGATGGTTGACCAAGCATTGACCGTTTGGGATTACTGTTCGTAATGATGTTGATTAATGACTCACCAAATTTTATGGATCAATTCCAAACGAGTTATGAGTTGAAGGTTGATTAATAGGGCAAATCCTAATTGAAATCAGTGCTGAAATTCCAATGAGTTAATTAGTGATTTTGGGTTGATTAGCCCAAACGGTCTCAAGACCGTTTGGGGAATCATCCAAACGGTCTCAAGACCGTTTGGGGATCACCCAAGACCGTTTAGAGGTCTGGGGTCAAGTATAGTTGACCAATTGAAGGTCCAAAGGTACCAAACCATATTGCAATTAAGTATTGATGTAATGATTAACTCAATAGATCAAACCTTGATGAATTTTCACTAGAGTCCAAAGGATGGATGGGCAAACGGTCTCAAGACCATTTGGAACTCATCCAAACGGTCTCAAGACCGTTTGGTGTCAACCCAAGACCGTTTGGAGGTCTAGGGTTAAGGTAATTTGATCAATTGAGGGCCCAATTATAGTGGGTTATTGAAATAATCAAATTGCTGATTTGTGACTTAATTAAGGTTCAACCCCTATCAAATCAACTTAGATTTTGATGAATTCTTGGGAAAATGGTCTCAAGACCGTTTGGAGGTCATCCAAACGATCTCAAGACCGTTTGGGCCCAATAGGAGGTCAATTGATAGGTTTAACCTTGAATTGATTCACATTGTTGAATATTGATGACCATCCGATTTGAAACTCTAATTGAGATGGACTTAACCCTAATTGGCTTTCAATTGAGGGTTAATTTGGTGTCCAATTGATTGAGGCTCATCCTAATTGACTCAATTTATAAGTGGTTAACATGGCTTTGGCCAATTGAGGGCTTCAACATACTTAATCATAAACATTTGTAACTTTTGAACCATGTTGGAGGTCCAAACGGTTTGAGCCCATTTGGACCAAACGGTCTCAAGACCGTTTGGGTCCAAACGGTCTCAAGACCGTTTGGGCTCAAACGATCTCAAGGTCATTTGGACCAATCGATCTCAAGACAAGTTGATCAAACGGTTTCAAACCGCATAAGCTCAAACGGTTTGGAAAGTCAAACCTAGCATACGGTCAACGCACCCAAACGGTTTGGGCAAACGACCTTGAGGTCATACGGTCTTGGAGTCAAACCTAGCAAACGGTCAATGCACCCAAACGGTTTCAAACCGTTTGGTGGTTGAAGGTTGAAACCGTTTGGAGGTTTTCATGGTTATTTATACATAATCACTTGAAGTTGTAATTGGTTCAATGGTGATCTAATTTAAACCCTAATGGTAACTTAGAACATTAAGGGACTAAGTGATTAATGAATTGACCCATGATGGTGATCATGAGGTAAATTACCAAAATACCCTTGAGGGGTTTAATTGAGTAATACCTTTTTCTAATAAAACCCTAATCACATGTTAATGGTGTTTTGGATTATGCTAGCCAATGAGGACGTAACCCAACCTGATCTAGAGTGGTGTTATCACCATCTACTAGTAAGAGGAGAGAGAAAGTATCATAAGAGAGAGAAGGTACCCTTTATAGTGGAAACTTAAGTAAAGTACCTTCAGTACACATGAATGTGCATGATTAGGGTATGATCCACCTATGTGAGATCATGGAAACCCTAATTATGATGTTTAGTGAATCTTAATCTTATCTAGGAACTTTAATGATGATGTTTCTCATACATGATGATGTTATGAGTTCAATTCGCCATGAGGTGAATAGTAAACCCTAATTCTAGGGTGAGGACATGTATTGTGAATAGTAAACCCTGATTGATGAATATTGGGGAACTTGACTCTTCTAAAAGTTTGAAAGTGTAACTTCTAGAATGAATTGTTTACTGTTATCAGTTGAATTAACCATGCAGGTTGTCATGAGATGATGATCATATCCAGGTATGGATTATGATACTATATTCATTGAAAGCATGCTTTAGCTTTATGAATAGTGATATATCCTGATGCATTGTCAATGGAAACTTATGGATTAAAATGGGCTGTGAGAGCCATAATTACCATAAAGGTCATGCTTTAGAGATGACTTGTGATGAATGTATTGAGATATGATGATTGATGAGAGTTAGGCTTGTTACATTTAGTATTCTCATTTCATAGCTGTTATGCTAATGTTATTGTTTGAAGAACAATGAATAATGTTAAAAGAATACTGAATGCACCTAACTAATCAAGTGTAATGTAGAGCCCTGATCATAGATCCATCATTGTCAGAGATCAAATGATGGTGAAACAGGTTTTCCTAAGGGAACTCTTGGATCACATACTTTTGAGTATGTGGGGTATATGGATGTGTAGAACCTTACATCCTAGTGTAGGTGTTTGATGTAGATGTGTAATCCATCAATCCTTCACTACAATCCTATACCGTATCAGAGGATGGTAAACATGAAACCTCCTGATGAAGAAGAAAGCACAGATATCCGTATCAGTGGAAGATAAACATGAAATCTCCTGATGACGAAGAGAGTACAGAACGCAACTGTAACTCTAAAATAGCGAAGGACCAGATTACCCTGGTAAGCTATTATAGTAGAGGCACGAGATGTCCTACAAGTAATCCTCTTACTGACCGAGGAAGGTGAAGGTCATGAGAATCCGGCTCTTTCGATGACCTAGTATGATACCAAGGCACTTAACAGTGATTGGTTGGAGGATGAGTGGTAAACCTCATCTCCACAGGGCATAAAAGTAATGTTTGAAAAACATAATCCACAGTGTAGTATACCTGTTAGAGATAACTACGAGTTGATTGATTGATGTTACACTGTATAGTGCAAATGTCTTCATATTTCATAACTGTTGAACTCATGCTTACTATTATATCTGATGTTGAATACTGTGAAGCTTTTACTATTTAAGTTATTCTATGAGGTGCTATAATAAAGCTTGTGGCGGAGAGTTATAACTCTCGCTGGGACAATTATGTAAAATTGTCTCACCCCGTAGACTTCAACTTTTTAGGTGGACGTCGAGGACGGAGGAACATGTCTATAGGTGACCAGTCCCAGCAGCAGCAACACCAGGGGCAGCAGTGAAATCTCAGGTGGAGATTTAGCCTGCCATATGGTGTAGTTAGAGTCAGTCCTATGTGTCCTCTGTACTCTCAGGTCTTGGAGTCTTTTGGTCTGAGATTTTGGTTATGAGTTCTTGAGGTTTTGTATCATGTTGTAAATAATTACTCAAGAAGTAATTATCTGAGATGTAAACAGTTTATCTCCTTTTATGAAGGAAGTTTTATGGTTTCAATGCTTTATCTCAAAAAGTTTTAATTTCCGCTGATTTTTGGTATTCCGCTGCTAATCGAATCGCTTTCGCTAAGTTTAAATCGTTTTTATATCATGGTTTGGAGATCAGAGCCCACAATTAAGTGGTATCATAGCTCTAGGTTCGCTGAGTCTACAGAGGCATAGGACTTAGGATGTCGAGTCTATCCTTAGTATCTCTTCCTTATCTAATAGGATGTCGAGTCTATCCTTAGTATCTCTTCCTTATCCCAGCTGATATGGGTAACTCAGCAGTTCAGACGATGTTTGGGGAGTTTATGACTGCCATGACACACATCACCGACAGGATGCCCATGCCTGCACCAAGGGCACCTGCCCAGCCTGAAGGACAAGGTATCGGTAAGACGTTCGAGCGACTTCGTCGTGTCGGAGCTACCGAGTACTTTGGGACTGCCGACCCCGCAGATGCTGATCTGTGTTTAACAGAGTTGGAGAAGGCTTTCAGGATTCTTAATATCCCGGAGGCTGAGAAGGTTAGACATGCTGTCTATCTTCTCAAAGGCAGTGGTGGTCACTGGTGGAACATGGAAGAGCAGAAGAGACCTGGGATAGAGTTCTCGTGGGAAGAGTTTCGTCGGGAATTTATCAATACATATTTTCCAAAGACCTTCCTAGATGAGAAGATCTCTCAGTTTGAGAGATTGAGGCAGGGCATGATGAACATTAGCGAGTATGAAGCTAAGTTCATGGAGTTGTTGCGGTTCTGTCCGCACATGGCTGCCACAGAAGAGGAAAGAATCAGGAGATTCGAGAAGGGTTTGAATGCTGATATATCAACCCCTGTGTCTGCCTTAGAAAACCGAGAGAGATTCTCTACCTTCGTTGAGTCAGTTCGAAGGATAGAGAGATATGTGGTTGAGAAGAGGCAAACCCAGAAAAGATATCCACAGTTCTAGGGTTCTTCATATAGGGATTTCAAGAAACTGAGATTCTCTGTAACTAACCCTCCACCACCCAGATCAAGCTCCCAAACTCAGTGGTCACCAAGTAGAGGCAGGGGACGAAGCCTACCTCAACAAGAGACTCACAGTTCTGCATCAATGTCAGTTACTGGACCACCAAGACCACAACAACTGGAAAGAAGTTGCTACAACTGTGGGAAGGTGGGACACTTGATGAAGGACTGCCGATCTAGGCCTGTCAGTGTGACACAACCTCAGAGGCAGAGTCAACAGGGATCTCAGAGAAGGCAATCTCAAGGAGCAGCTCGAGGACGCGAGCAAGCGTCTCAAGCTGGATCATCAGCACCACCTCAACACCAGGCGACAACGAGGTTCTATGCGATGAACCCACCAGATGCAGTGGTCAATCCACGGGTAGTGGCAGGTCAGATGGAACTTTTATATTCTGATATGTCTACATTCTGTGTTGTATCTGTTTTGATTGACCCGGGTGCTACACACTCTTTTATCACTCGGAGAGTGATTCGTAACTGCAATATGACGGTTAGTCATAGGGCAGATAGTTTGTTGTTGGAGACTCCGTTGAGTGGGTCTGCCGTTTTGCAGGAGGTATGTTCTCCCTGCATCCTCTTCTTTTCTGACCATCGCATTAAAGTGGACCTTATACCACTTGATATGCAAGGATTTGATATAATCCTCGGGATGGATACATTAGAAAGGTATAGAGTTGTCTTGGATTGTGAACCCAAGTTGGCTGTGTTTGCTGATGAAGGCAACACATGGATCTTTCAAGGTGAAAGAAAGATTCTGCCCACCTGTCTTGTATCAGCTATGGTTGCTGATAAGCTGTTGAGGCAATGATGTTATGCATTCCTGGCCCATGTGGTAGATGTTACCAAGGAAAGTTCCAATCCTGCTGAAGTTCCCATAGTCAGGGAATTCAAAGATGTGTTTCCTGAAGAACTTCCTGGTATACCACCACCTCGGGAGATTGATTTTGAGATCAATTTGGTCCCAGATACGAAACCCATAGCCCAGACACCGTATAGGATGGCGCCTGCCGAGATGGCAGAACTCAAGAAACAGCTTCAAGAGTTACTTGAGAAGGGTTTTATCCGACCGAGCACTTCACCATGGGGTGCTCCGATTTTGTTTGTTAGAAAGAAAGATGGGTCAATGCGGTTGTGCATTGATTATAGACAACTCAATAAAGTAACGATAAAGAATAAGTACCCTCTGCCGAGGATTGATGATCTCTTTGACCAGTTGCGTGGTGCAACCGTCTTCTCAAAGATAGACCTGAGGTCTGGATATCATGAACTCCGTATTAAGGATAGTGACATATCCAAGTCTGCCTTTAGGACAAGATATGGTCACTATGAGTTCACGGTTATGTAGTTTGGACTAACCAATGCACCAGCTGCATTCATGGAACTCATGAATAGAGTTTTTCGACCCTTCCTTGATCAGTGTGTTGTTGTCTTCATAGATGACATTCTGATCTATAGTAAGGATGCTCAGCAACATGAACAACATCTTCGCCAAGCTTTGACCTTGCTAAGAGAACATAAGTTGTATGCTAAGTTTAGCAAGTGTGAGTTCTGGCTTCCAGAGGTATCTTTTCTTGGACATGTGATATCTACCTCAGGAATTCGTGTTGACCCTGCAAAGGTAGAATCTGTTCTACAATGGGAACAACCAAAGACACCGACGGAGATTCGAAGTTTCTTGGGGTTAGCTGGTTACTATCGAAGGTGTGGGCTCTGATCTCCAAACCACGATATAAACACCATTTAAACTTAGCGGAAGCGAATCGATTAACAGCGGAAGACAAAAAAATCACGGGAAATTAAAACTTTTTGAGACAAGAGCTTGAATCCATAAAGCTTCATTCATAAAAGGAGATAAACTGTTTACATCTCATGATAATTACTTCTTGAGTAATTATATACAACAAGATACAAAATCTCAAGAACTCATAACCAAAAGACTCCAAGACCTGAGAGTACAGAGGACACATAGGACTGACTCTAACTACACCACATGGCATGCTAAATCTCCACCTGAGATTTACTGCTGCTCCTGGTGCTGCTGCTGCTGGGACTGGTCACCTGTAGACCTGTTCCTCCGTCTCTGATGTCCACCTAAAAAGTTGAAGTCTACGAGGTGAGACAATTGTACATAATTGCCCCAGCGAGAGTTATAACTCTCCGCCAGAAGCTTTATTATAATATCAAAGAATAACTTAAGCAGTAAAAGCTTACAAAGTATTCAATAGCAGATACAGTTGTATACAAGAGCTCAACATTTATCAAGCATGAAGAACATATGCACTATACAGTGTAACATCAATCAATTAGCTCATAGTTACCTTTAACAGGTATACTACGCTGTAGATTATGTTTTTCAAACATTCTTATTATTATGCCCTGTGGAGATGAGGTTTACCACTCATACCCCAACCAATCACTGTTAAGTGCATTAGTATCATACTAGGTCATCGAAAGAGCCGGATTCTCATGACCTTCACCTTCCTCAGTCAGTAAGAGGATCACTTGTAGGAAATCTTGTGTCTCTACTATTATAGCTCACTAGGGTAATCTGGTCCTTCGTTATTTTAGAGTTACAGTGGCGTTCTGTACTCTCTTCGTCATCAGGAGATTTCATGTTTATCTTCACTGATACGGATATCTATGTTTTCCTCGTCATCAGGAGGTTTCATGTTTACCATCCACTGATACGGTATGAGTTTTGTAGTGAAGGATTGACGGATTATACATCTACATCAAATTCCTACACTAGGATGTAAGGTTCTACACATCCATATACCCCACATACATAACAGTAAGTGATCCAGGAGTTCCCGTAGGAAAACCTGTTTCACCATCATTTGATCTCTGACAATGATGGATCTATGATCAGGGCTCTACATTTCACTTGATTAGTTAGGTACATTCAGTATTCTTTTACATCATACATTGTTCTTCAAACAATAATAGTAGCATAACAGCTATGAAAGTAGAATACTAAATGCAACAAACCTAACTCACATCAATCATCATTTCTCAGTATACTCATCACAAGTCATCTCTAAAGCAGGACCTTGATGGTATTCATGGCTCTTATAGCCCATTAAAACATAGGATGCCACTGACAAGGCATCAAGATATTTTACTATTCATAAAGCTAACAACATGCTTTCAATGAATATAGTATCATCATTCATACCTGGATATGATCACCTTCATATCAGAACTTGCATGGTTAATTTAACTGATAAAGGTAATTCAAAACACGAATATACTTTCCACTCTTGTCATAAGAGCTAAGTTCTCTGATTCTCATCAATTAGAGTTTGCTACTCATATTGCATGTCATCACCCTTGAATTAGGGTTTACTATTCACAAGTCATCACCCTTGAATTAGGGTTTACTATTCACATTACATGTCATCACCTTTGAATTAGAATTTACTATTCACATTATGGTGAATTGAACTCATAACATCATCATGTATGAGGAACATCATCATTGATGCTCTCAGATTAGTTTAAGATTCATCATTTATCATAATTAGGGTTCCATGATCTCACATAGGTGGATCATACCCTAATCATGCACATTCATGTGTATTGAAGGTACTTTACTTGAATTTCCATCATAAAAGGGTACTTTCTCTTTCTTAAGATACTTTCTCTCTCCTCATACTTGTAGATGGTGATAACACCAATCTAGATCAGGTTGGGTTAAGTCCACTTTGATTAACATAGACCAAATCACCACTATTGAGTGATTAGGGTTTGATTAGAACGAGGTTTCACTCAATTGAACCTTTCAAGGGTATTATGGTAAATTACACATTGATCATCATCATGGTTTAATTTACTAACCACTTGACCCTTAATGTCTTTTGGTATCATTAGGGTTTAGGTTGAACAACTATTAAACCATTTAAGCCTTCAAGGCATTAGGCAGACTTAACTTCAAAAGTCTTCAATAGGTTTCACACCTTCAACCTTCAAACGATCCTGAGATCGTATAAGGTTGTAGACCGTTTAAGCTTTGTAGACCATTTAGGGTTTGGTTGACTTCAAGACCGTATAACACTCAAGACCGTTTACCCCCATTCGGTCTTGAGGTCGAATGGTCTCATTCGGTCTTGAGGTCGAATGACCTTATACGGTCTTGAGGTCGAATGGTCTCATTCGGTCTTGAGGTCGAATGACCTTATACGGTCTTGAGGTCGAATGACCTTATACGATCTTGAGGTCGAATGACCTTATACGGTCTTTAGGTCGAATTCCCTCAAAAACTCAAGATCGTATGGACCTCCAAGGTGGTTCAAAGGGTAAACTCGATTAGGGTTTCCTATGTTGAAGGCATCAATTGGTCTCAAGCTTGCTAACCACTTACCAATTGAGACAATTAGGGTTAGCCTTAACCAATTGGTCACTCAATTGACCCTCAATTGATATCCAATTAGGGTTGGAGTTGGTTCAATTAAGGTCTATAAACGTTCAACCATCAACACTCAACAATGTGAATCAAATCGAAGTTGAACCCATCAATTGACCTCCAATTGGGCTCAAACTTGGCCCAAACGGTCTTGGGATCGTTTGGATATCCTCCAAACGGTCTTGAGACCGTTTGCCCAAGAATTCATCAAAATCATGATTGATTTGATAGGGTTTGATCCTTAATTAAGTCACAAATCAGCAATTTGATTATTTCAATAACCCATTGTAATTGGGCCCTCAATCGATCAAATTACCTTAACCCTAGACCTCCAAATGGTCTTGGGTTGTCACCAAACGGTCTTGAGACCGTTTGGATGATTCCCCAAACGGTCTTGAGACCGTTTGGGCTAATTAACCCAAAATCTCAAATTAGCTCATTGTGATTTCAGCACTGATTTCAATTAGGGTTTGCCCTAGTAATCAACCTTCAACTCTTAACTCGTTTGGAATTAGTCCATCAAATTTGGTGAGTTATTAATTAACATCATTATGAACAGTAATCTCATACTGTCAACGCTTAGTCAACCATCTTATACGGTCTTGAGACCGTTTGCCCAAAAAGGGCAAATTAACCAGATTGAAAATCAGAACTAAATTCAATTGAATTTGCTAATTGTTTTACCTATATCTCACGATTCCTTTGGAGTTAACCTCTCAAATTTTGTGGGTGATTATCCTTCATAATTATGAACAGGATTCCCATACGGTACATGCTTGGTCAACGCAGCCATACGGTCTTGAGACCGTATGCCTTCATACGACATTGAAACCATTTGCCCACCAAACGGTTTTGTAAACCGTATGGGCAATTGGTTGAGGTCGTATGGTAAAGTGGAAAACTGTGGATAAGCATAGGAAATAAAGCCCTCATCTTCTAGCTCAAGAACAGCAATAGTTCCTCACGGATTTGCTTGCAAGGAAGCAAGGGAAGATAGGGAAGAAGAAGAACTAGCAACTAAAAGCATAGAAAAGATGTATATAACAAAGCATATGTTTAGAGTTATAAAAACCGCCTAAAGCTTGCTCCTTGAGTTCCAAACTTTCGAGCTCCAAGCCTTTAATGGCGTCCTAGAAGATCCATAGGTCGGCCAAGGTGAATCCTCCAAGAAAAGTTGAGAAGAGATGGCTAGAAAGATAGAGCTAAGTGAGCTAGCCATGAATTTGACCTTGAATTCGAGTTTCATCCAAGAATTTAAGAAAAAGGAAGGATCCGAACCTACCTTGCACTCCCCTGGTCGTCCTCCTGAGCTCCAGAGCTCTCCTTAGTCTGTTTGAGCAAGGGGAACAGTGAAGGAAACGAAAGAAACATTCCTTTGCTAAGTGAGGAAAAGGGCTTATATATTTGGGGTGGAATTTCAACATAGGCACATAGGTTTTCCTCACTTTCAACTAAGTCCCTCCTTTCTTCTTTGCTCATCCCTTCTTCTTATTTCTAAGGACAACCTTCTTCTAAGGTCAAGAAATGAAGGCAAAGAAGATTAACCTATTACTAAAGCACACACATAAAAGGCTATAGTACTTACACCTTGATTATTCAATCATAAAGGTGTTTTTCATTATATGATTATTCAATTGAAGTGACTTCTTCATTATTTCTTCTCTAAATGATGACAAGAGTCTTACAAGATATTTTAGATGGTGTATTTTACAAGTTGCACCCCTCAAATTGGGTAAATTGCACTTTACTCCAATTTAGGGTTTCAAGCACAGGGATTGCTTCCACAGCTGCACCTTGGTGCTCAAGCTTGGGAAATCCCTCAAACTTTGCCATAATCATTCTTATGATGTCTCAACATCATAGGATCATCTCAACATGTGAAAATTGCAAGTTAACCCTTCTAATTGGGTAAATTGCACATAGGTCCCTGTATTACAAAAAATCAATTCAACATTGTTTAAAAGGAACGGAAAAGGAAAAGTATGTTCCTCTAGAACTTAATTACATGCAAAAAGATAATCACCAGTATCTTAATTACATAATTAGGCAAAACACCTAGGGTTAACTCATAACCCAGGTCAGGGATGTTACATAAGGTTTATTAAAAACTTTAGCTCTATAGCCTTACCTTTGACCAAGTTAACCCGGAAAGATGCTCCTTTTTCTTGGAGTGATAAGTGTCAACAGTCCTTTCAGTTGTTGAAGGAGAGGTTGACAAGTGCACCTGTGCTTGTGCTACCCGAGCAAGGAAGAGGATATGTAGTCTTCTGTGATGCCTCTAAGAATGGACTCGGATGTGTGTTGATGCAGAATAAACACGTGATTTCTTTTGCTTCCCGACAGCTTAAGAAACACGAAGAGAATTATCCGACACACGATCTAGAGTTAGCTGCTATGGTTCATGCCCTGAAGATCTGGAGACATTATCTTTATGGAGAGACGTTTCAGATTTTCACAAATCACAAGAACCTTAAGTATATCTTCTCTCAGCATGAGCTTAACATGAGGCAACGTCGCTGGATGGAGTTAATCAAGGACTACGATTGTACAATTGATTACCATCCAGGGAAGGCCAATGTTGTAGCAGATGCCTTGAGTAGGAAATCAGCAACATAAACCATGGATAGAGCACAACTAAACTCTTTAGTATGCTCTAAGAGAGCTATGCTTATCTCTTTAAGGCAAGACAATGTATAGTTGAAGGTGTCATTGTTAGCCGGGTTGATGGCTGAGATGCATATTAAACCTACCCTAAGAGAGCAGATTAAGGAGGAACAACATGTTGATGCTGCAATTCAACAGATTAGATCAGAGTATGGAAATGAGAAGTGAGACAGTTTCCATGATTCAGATGATCATGTAGCATGTTATCATGGGAGGATGATAGTGCCGGATGTGGATAACTTGAGGAAGTTAGTCCTGGAAGAAGCTCATTCTTCAATGTACGCTATGCATCCAGGGAGCACCAAGATGTATCGTAATTTAAAAGATCTGTATTGGTGGCCTGGAATGAAGAAGGATGTTGTAGAATTTGTTCTGAGGTGTCCTGTGTGTCAGCAAGTTAAAGCTGAACACCAGAAGCCTGCAGGAACAATGCAACCTTTACCCATACCACAGTGGAAGTGGGACCATGTGACCATGGACTTTGTTGTTGGCCTACTCAGGACAAGCAAAGGACATGATTCCATTTGGGTAGTTGTAGATAGGTTGACTAAGACAGCACATTTCTTACCTGTCAAAACAACCTATTCTGCTGAAAGGTTATCACAGTTGTATGTTCAAGAGATAGTGCGTTTGCACGGAGTTCCTGTCACTATAGTTTCTGACAGAGGTCCCCAGTTTACAAGTCGTTTTTGGGAACGACTTCATAATGCTTTAGGCACCCAGTTAAGGTTTAGTACGGCCTTTCATCCACAGACTGATGGACAGTCAGAAAGGACCATACAGACCTTGGAAGACCTGTTGAGAACATGTGTTCTCCAGTTTACCTGAAGTTGGGATCTACACCTAAGCTTGATAGAGTTTGCCTATAATAATAGCTATCAGCATAGTATTGATATGGCACCTTATGAAGCCTTGTATGGTAGACGTTGTAGATCACCCTTGTGTTGGTATGAGACTGGTGAGCATCAGTTGTTAGGACCTGATCTTGTGCAGCAAACTACAGAAAAGATTAAGGTAATATAGCAACAGATTAAGACTGCACAAGATAGGCAGAAATCTTATGCTGACAAGCGTCGTAGACCCTTAGAGTTCGAGGTTGGAGACAAAGTGTATCTCAAGGTCTCGCCTTGGAAAGGAGTCCTTTGTTTTGGAAAGAAAGGGAAGTTAGCTCCTAGATTTATGGGGCCTTATCCAATCATTGAACGGATTGGAAAAGTAGCCTATAAACTAGAGCTGCCACCAGAGTTACAGAGGTTACACCCTGTGTTTCACATTTCTATGCTGAGGAAATGTCACCCAGATACTGAGTCAGTTCTACAACCTATGGAGGTAGAATTGAATGATGATATATCTTATGAGGAAGGACCAGTGTCAATCCTTGATAACAAAATTAAAAAGTTAAAGAAGAAAGATTTAAGCCTTGTGAAAGTCCTCTGGAACCACCGTGGTGTTGAATAAGCCACTTGGGAACTAGAGGATGAGATGAGAAGAAAATACCCTGCCCTTTTCTCTTAATACGTTTTATCAATTTCGGGGACGAATTCCTTGTAAGGGGTGGATAATTTGTAACATCCCTGACCTGGGTTATGAACTAACCCTAGGTGTTTTGCCTAAATATGTAATTAAATCCTTGTAATTAACTTTGGGCATGTAATTAAGTTCCTCAGAAACATATATTTCAATTTTGCTCCTTTATATATATATAGTTGTAGCATTGTTTTGTAATACAGGGATCTATGTGCAAATTACCCAGTTAAGGGATTAACTTGCAAATTTCACATGTTGAGATGTTCCTCTGATGTTGAGACATCATGAGGATGTTTATGATGAAGTTTGAGGGTTTTCCCAAGCTTGAGCACCAAGGTGCAACTGTGGAAGCAACCCCTGTACTTGAAAACCCTAAATTGGTGTAAAGTGCAATTTACCCAATTTGAGGGGTGCAACTTGTAAAATACATAATCTAAAATATATTTTATAACTTTTGTCATCATTTAGAGTAGAAATGATGAAGAGGGCACTTCATTTGAATAATCATATAATAAAGAACACCTTTGTGATTGAATAATCAAGGTGTATGTATAATAGCCCTTTTATGTGTATGCTTTAGTGATGGGTTGATCCTCTTTGCCTTCAATTCTTGATCTTAGAAGTAGTTTGTACTTAGAAATAAGATGTGGGGACGTGCAAAGAAGAAAGGAAGGACTTAGATGAGAAATGAGGAAAACATATGTTCTTATGTTGGAATTTCACCCAAAATATATATACCACTTCCTTTGCAAGCAAAGGAACGTTTATTTCATTCCCTCACTTATCCCCCTTGCTCAAACCAACTAAGGCAGAGATCTGGAGCATAGGAGAACGACCAGGGAGTTCAAGGTAAGTTTGGATCATCCCTTTTGCTTGAATTCATGGAGGAAACTCGATTTCAAGGTTGAATTCATGGCTAGCTCACCTAGCTTTATCTTTCTAGCCATTCCTTTCCAACTTTTCCTTGGAGAATTCACCTTGGCCGACCTGTGGAGCTCAAAGACACCATTAAAGACCTGAAGCTTGGAAGCTTGGAGCTCAAGGAACAACCTTTAGGCGGGTTTTATAATTCTAAACCTTATGCTTTGATTATACATCTTTTTCTATGCATATAGTTGCTAGTTCTTCTTCTTCCCTATCTTCCCTTGCATCCTTGCAAGAAAAATCGTGAAGAACTGCTACTGTTCTTGAGGTAGAAGATAAGGGCGTTAATTCCTATGCTTATCTACGGATTTCCACTTTACTAAACGGTCCTAAACCATTGCCCATGCGGTTTGCACAACCGTTTGGTGGGCAAACGGTTTCAGGGTCGCATGGAGGCAAACGGTCTTCAAGACCGTTTGGTCCAGTTGACCAAGTGACGACCGTATGGGAATCCTGTTCCTAATTATATAGGCTAATCACCCACAAAATTTGAGGGGTTAACTCCAAAGGAATCGTGAGATATAAGCAAATAAATTAGCAAATCCAATTGAATTAAGTTCTGATTTTCAATCTGTTTAATTTGCCCTTTTTGGGCAAACGGTCTCAAGACCGTTTAAGATGGTTGACCAAGCATTGACCGTTTGGTATTACTGTTCATAATGATGTTGATTAATGACTCACCAAATTTGATGGATTAATTCCAAACGAGTTATGAGTTGAAGGTTGATTAATAGGGAAAATCCTAATTGAAATCAGTGCTGAAATTCCAATGAGTTAATTAGTGATTTTGGGTTGATTAGCCCAAACGGTCTCAAGACCGTTTGGGGAATCATCCAAACGGTCTCAAGACCGTTTGGGGATCACCCAAGACCGTTTAGAGGTCTGGGGTAAAGTATAGTTGACCAATTGAAGGTCCAAAGGTACCAAACCATATTGCAATTAAGTATTGATGTAATGATTAACTCAATAGATCAAACCTTGATGAATTTTCACTAGAGTCCAAAGGATGGATGGGAAAACGGTCTCAAGACCATTTGGAACTCATCCAAACGGTCTCAAGACCGTTTGGTGTCAACCCAAGACCGTTTGGAGGTCTAGGGTTAAGGTAATTTGATCAATTGAGGGCCCAATTATAGTGGGTTATTAAAATAATCAAATTGCTGATTTGTGACTTAATTAAGGTTCAACCCCTATCAAATCAACTTAGATTTTGATGAATTCTTGGGCAAACGGTCTCAAGACCGTTTGGAGGTTATCCAAATGATCTCAAGACCGTTTGGGCCAAGTTTGGGCCCAATAGGAGGTCAATTGATAGGTTTAACCTTGAATTGATTCACATTGTTGAATATTGATGACCATCCGATTTGAAACTCTAATTGAGATGGACTTAACCCTAATTGGCTTTCAATTGAGGGTTAATTTGGTGTCCAATTGATTGAGGCTCATCCTAATTGACTCAATTTATAAGTGGTTAACATGGCTTTGGCCAATTGAGGGCTTCAACATAATCATAAACATTTGTAACTTTTGAACCATGTTGGAGGTCCAAACGGTTTGAGCCCATTTGGACCAAACGGTCTCAAGACCGTTTGGGCTCAAACGATCTCAAGGTCGTTTGGACCAATCGATCTCAAGACAAGTTGATCAAACGGTTTCAAACCGCATAAGCTCAAACGGTTTGGAAAGTCAAACCTAGCATACGGTCAACGCACCCAAACGGTTTGGGCAAACGACCTTGAGGTCATACGGTCTTGGAGTCAAACCTAGCAAACGGTCAACGCACCCAAACGGTTTCAAACCGTTTGGTGGTTGAAGGTTGAAACCGTTTGGAGGTTTTCAAGGTTATTTATACATAATCACTTGAAGTTGTAATTGGTTCAATGGTGATCTAATCTAAACCCTAATGGTAACTTAGAACATTAAGGGACTAAGTGATTAATGAATTGACCCATGATGGTGATCATGAGGTAAATTACCAAAATACCCTTGAGGGGTTTAATTGAGTAATACCTTTTTCTAATAAAACCCTAATCACATGTTAATGGTGTTTTGGCTTATGCTAGCCAATGAGGACGTAACCCAACCTGATCTAGAGTGGTGTTATCACCATCTACTAGTAAGAGGAGAGAGAAAGTATCATAAGAGAGAGAAGGTACCCTTTATAGTGGAAACTTAAGTAAAGTACCTTCAGTACACATGAATGTGCATGATTAGGGTATGATCCACCTATGTGAGATCATGGAAACCCTAATTATGATGTTTAGTGAATCTTAATCTTATCTAGGAACTTTAATGATGATGTTTCTCATACATGATGATGTTATGAGTTCAATTCGCCATGAGGTGAATAGTAAACCCTAATTCTAGGGTGAGGACATGTATTGTGAATAGTAAACCCTGATTGATGAATATTGGGGAACTTGACTCTTCTAAAAGTTTGAAAGTGTAACTTCTAGAATGAATTGTTTACTGTTATCAGTTGAATTAACCATGCAGGTTGTCATGAGATGATGACCATATCCAGGTATGGATTATGAAACTATATTCATTGAAAGCATGCTTTAGCTTTATGAATAGTGATATATCCTAATGCATTGTCAATGGCAACTTATGGATTAAAATGGGCTGTGAGAGCCATAATTACCATCAAGGTCATGCTTTAGAGATGACTTGTGATGAATGTATTGAGATATGATGATTGATGAGAGTTAGGCTTGTTACATTTAGTATTCTCATTTCATAGCTGTTATGCTAATGTTATTGTTTGAAGAACAATGTATAATGTTAAAAGAATACTGAATGTATCTAACTAATCAAGTGTAATGTAGAGCCCTGATCATAGATCCATCATTGTCAGAGATCAAATGATGGTGAAACAGGTTTTCCTAAGGGAACTCCTGGATCACATACTTTTGAGTATGTGGGGTATATGGATGTGTAGAACCTTACATCCTAGTGTAGGTGTTTGATGTAGATATGTAATCCATCAATCCTTCACTACAATCCTATATCGTATCAGTGGATGGTAAACATGAAACCTCCTGATGACGAAGAAAGCACAGATATCCGTATCAGTGGAAGATAAACATGAAATCTCCTGATGACGAAGAGAGTACAGAACGCCACTGTAACTCTAAAATAGCGAAGGACCAGATTACCCTGGTAAGCTATTATAGTAGAGGCATGAGATGTCCTACAAGTAATCCTCTTACTGACTGAGGAAGGTGAAGGTCATGAGAATCCGGCTCTTTCGATGACCTAGTATGATACCAAGGCACTTAGCAGTGATTGGTTGGAGGATGAGTGGTAAACCTCATCTCCACAGGGCATAAAAGTAATGTTTGAAAAACATAATCCACAGCGTAGTATACCTGTTAGAGATAACTACGAGTTGATTGATTGATGTTACACTGTATAGTGCAAATGTCTTCATATTTCATAACTGTTGAACTCATGCTTACTATTATATCTGATGTTGAATACTGTGAAGCTTTTACTATTTAAGTTATTCTTTGAGGTGCTATAATAAATCTTCTGGTGGAGAGTTATAACTCTCGCTGGGACAATTATGTAAAATTGTCTCACCCCGTAGACTTCAACTTTTTAGGTGGTCGTCGAGGACGGAGGAACAGGTCTACAGGTGACCAGTCCCAGCAGCAGCAGCACCAGGGGCAGCAGTGAAATCTCAGGTGGAGATTTAGCCTGCCATATGGTGTAGTTAGAGTCAGTCCTATGTGTCCTCTGTACTCTCAGGTCTTGGAGTCTTTTGGTCTGAGATTTTGGTTATGAGTTCTTGAGGTTTTGTATCATGTTGTAAATAATTACTCAAGAAGTAATTATCTGAGATGTAAACATTTTATCTCCTTTTATGAAGGAAGTTTTATGGTTTCAATGCTTTACCTCAAAAAGTTTTAATTTCCGCTGATTTTTGGTATTCCGCTGCTAATCGAATCGGTTCCGCTAAGTTTAAATCGTGTTTATATCATGGTTTGGAGATCAGAGCCCACACACATATAGAGTACAACTAGGCCATGCCTGATGTGCATCACCTGTATGGCTACATCCAATAGAGATTTGATCAGTAGGACAACCATTTGGAACCAATGAGCCAAAAATATTCTATCATGTATGACATGCTATAGAGGATGGACATGTGGCATATTTCTCCGGGCCACTATTCCATGCATCAACCTCTGCCACCACCTCAGCAGGAGCCAACTCCCACCCACCATTCCAGATGATGATGATATTCTGAGCCAGTACTTTCCAAATGGCAATGCAGGAATTAGCCCATCTTCTTGATTACCATTGTAGGTACCTAGTTTCTTACCTCTTGAGTTTGATTTATGCAGTGCAAACACTACAAATTTCAAGCTGGGGGGGGGGGAGCAACCAAATGCTAGTGTAGTTTTAGTTCCTTGTTTTCATATTTTTCTTAGTTTTTGTTCTTGTTGTGGAAAATCCAGTATGATCTAAGGCTTATCCTATATATGTCGATTGAAGCCCTTCTATGATTTAACTGTTGTCCTTTCTGTTGAGAAACATAATTTGATTTTTTTTAAAAAGGCATGCATTAATCAAATGAAATTTTTGGCCAACAACATATGCTTAACTCATGTATATGCTTCTAACCCGAACATTCATTTTTCACACCGTTGATTGCCTAATACATGTAACAGTTTCAATCTTTTTGGATTAATCATCAGTACAAGATTGTTTAGAATGCTGGATGGTCTTGCCAAATTCTTAGCACGTTTTCAACCACCCTCTCAATGATCGTTTTTAAATAAATCAATGAATTCCAGTTAATGTTGCAATTTATCCAACTCTTTTGTGTTTTGGAAAAAAATTAGCTTAAGGCCTCGTGGTTTTTAAGTGGAACTCAACTCATTTCTATTATCTTGGCTAATTTCACCTTCATACCCAATGAAAAGATGTCTAAACCACCCACGTATCATACTAACCTAGTGTAAGTCTGATCTGGCCATGACGGTTAGGTGTTACATCTTAAAAGAGGGTGAAATGTCCCAATCGACACTCCACGTGTGCATAAGCCTATTTTAGATGTCAAATACCAAAACCTATGGCCTATTCCATATCATTTTGAAAACAAGGAAAGTTCAGCTAAATTGTTCATATCAACTCAGATTTCATGATTTATATCCTTAATAATTGAGAGAATTGGTTGCATATTCACTAGTTTTTTTGGCATGGTTATCTAAGTTCTTGTAACATCCCTGACCTGGGTTATGAACTAACCCCAGGTGTTTTTCTTAATAATGTGATTAAATGCTTGTGGTTATCTGTTGATAATGTAATTAAAGCTCCTAAGGAACATACATTTCCATTTCTGCCCCTTTTGAACAATGTTGTAATATTGTTTTGTAATACAGGGACCTATGTGCAAATTACCCAATTAAAAGGGGTTAACTTGCAAATTGCACATGTTAAGATGTTCATTTAGTGTTGAGACATAATAAGAGTGAATGAGATGAAGTGTGACTGGTTCCCCAAGCTTGGGCACTGAGATGCAACTTGTGGGGCAATCCTTGTGCTTAAAACCCTAATTTTGGTGTAAAGTGCAATTTACCCAAAATGAGGGATGAAACTTGTAAAATACAACTTGTAGAGTATATTTATGACTCTTGGCATCATTTAAAGTAAGAATGATGAATAGGTCACTTCAATTGAATAATCAAATAAGAATGATAACCCTTACAAATTAAATAATCAAGTTATAAGCCTAATAACCCTTCTATATGTGCAACTTAGTAAAAAGTTGGCTTTCTTCACCTTTAGACCTTGGGTTTAAGATGAGTTTTTCTTAAGTATGGAAGGGAGAAACGTGTCTTAGAAGAAGGGAAGGACCTAGATGAGAAATGGAGAAATAAGTTGTCCTTATGTTGGAATTTCACCCAAAGTATATATACACCTTTTCTCACATAGCAAGGATCGTTTCCTTCACTTCCCTTCTTATCCCCTTGCTTAGACCGACTTAGGATAGAGCTCTGGAGCAGAGGAGGACAGATAAGGAGTTCTAGGTAAGCTTTGGTCATCTTCTTGCTCGGATTCATGGAGGAATTCATGGTGCAAGGTTGGTTTTATGGTCTTCCTTACTTGTTTCCTCTTTCTAGCCATCTTTTCCCAACCTTTCCTTGGAGAAACACCCTTGGCCGACCTGTGGAGCTCAAGACACCATTAAAAGCTTGAAGGTTGGAGCTCAAGGAACAACCTTAAGGCGGGTTTTATAACTCTAAACCTTTTTCTTTCTTATGCATATCTTTGTACTTGCAAAAGTAGCTTGTTCTTCTTTTCCCCATCCTTCCTTGCTTTCTTGCAACTAAAACCACGAAGAACAGACCTTGATCTGGAGGTAGAAGACGATGGGCGTGATTACCAATGTTACTTTATCAAACGGAGTTACCCTAATTTAGGGTGATCTCATAAATGGAGTAATTTAGGGTTATGCCTTTGAGTATGAAACCCTAATTACAAGTTGTAATATGAGAAATCTTTATGCCTCGAGAGCTAAGAGGTTCTATAACCCTATGTTGAAGTAAAAGAATACAAACCCTAACTAATTAAGGATGGGGTATGTTAACCCTAGTCCTGGGTTATGCTTTCAAGTATGAAACCCTGTGAACTAATTACAATATAAGAATTCTTATGCCTTATAAGACAAAGGGATTCAATAACCTTAATTGAGTGGGGTAAACCCTAACTCTACTTATGCTTTTAAGCATGAATCTTCATGACTAAAGTATGAGATGAGGAATCATTATTACTAATCATAAAGAAAGGGATTGAATAACCCTAATTGATGTAAATAAGGGAACCTAGCCTTAGTGTAAGCATGAATGTACTATTCCTGAATTGAAAGGTTAATTCTGCTTTATAAATTGTTGATCTGGAATTGAAATGTTTATTGTTGTCAATTGAATTAACCATACAGGTTCTTATAAAAGGATGATTATATCCAGGTAAAGGTTATGATATCATATTCATTGGAAGCATGTTATTAGCTTTGTGAATAGTGATATACTATGTTGCCTAGTTAATTGACATCATATAAGATTGATAGGCTGTGAGAGCCATGAGTA
Source organism: Alisma plantago-aquatica (assembly GCA_963693085.1). Lineage (NCBI taxonomy): Eukaryota > Viridiplantae > Streptophyta > Magnoliopsida > Alismatales > Alismataceae > Alisma > Alisma plantago-aquatica. Next base: position 874,527,370 of record OY856410.1, read on the forward strand.
ACATCAAGGCCATGCTAATAAGATGACTTATGATGAATTAAGGGTTTGAATACCCTATTCTTGAATCATAGTAAGGAAATGGTTAAGAAATGATATCCAATTGATAATTGATGTGAGTTAGACTTGATACATTTAGTATTCTACTTTTATAGCTGTTGTTCTAATGATTAATGCTTCGAAACATGCTTGATGCTAAAAGAATGCTAGAATGTACCTAACTAACCAAGTATAATCATATCATGTAGAGCCCTGACCATAGATCCATCATTGTCAGAGACCAAATGATGGTGAAACAGGTTTTCCTAAGGGAACTCCTGGAGCATATACTTTTGAGTATATGGGGGTATATGGACGCGAATATCCTTACGTCCTAGTGTAGGAATTTATGTAGATGTACTTTAATCTTTCAACCCTTCACTATATATTCATACCGGGTGATGTACCACAAATCCCCTGAAGAAATTACTAATACCGCATCGATGAGAGATAAACAAGAAATCTTTCGATGACGATGAGAGTTCAGAACTCCACTGTAACTCTATAGCGAAGTTTCCAGAATACCCTGGATAGCTACTACAGCAGAGACACAAGATGTCCTGCAAGTAAATCGTCTTACTGACTGAGGAAGATGAGGTCATAAGAATTCGTCTCTTTTGATGACCTATGTATGGTACCGACGCGATTTTTATAAATGGTCAGTTGGAGTATGAGAGGTATACCTCATCTCCGCAGAGCATAATGATGTTTGAAAAATATAATCAGCCGTATAGTATAACTGCTTAGGTTGTACTACGAGAAACAATGATTGATGTTACATTGTTGACTTTAATAGTCTGTTCAAGTTTCTAGAATACATGTTCTACATATGCTTTAATGAAGTGATTGCTTAAGTAAATGTTGTTTTACTTATTACCAAACCTACTGTTGATATTTTCAGTTACTTTGCTTCTGTTATTCCTTATATGCTATAACAAAGCCTCTGGCGGAGAGTTATAACTCTCGCTGGGACAATTATTTAAATTGTCTCACTTCCGTGGGATTCTACTTTTTAGGTAGACGCCGAGGACGAAGGAATCCATTTAAGAATGAGCAACAACAACATCAACAGCATCAGGGGCAGTAGTGAATCTCAGGTGGAGATACTAACTGTCTAGTCTTGTAGATAGTGTGTCTTATGTCGTCTCTGTACTCTCAGGTCCTAGGAGTCAGTATATCTGAGATTTTGGCATGATGCCTCGAGATTTTGTATCTTACCTTGTACAGTTAACAAGGTGGGTTTTGTTGTAATGCTCGAGATGTGTTTATTACAGAGATGTATCAATGGATCAGTTTGTAGATGACCTATCATGTTGTTTATGAAAGAGTTTTTATCTTTCGAAGATCTCTTTACAAAAGTTTTAAATTTTTAGTGATTTTTGATAATTCCGCTGCTAATCGCTTCCGCATTCGTTAATTTGATTGTCAGTTTGGTGTCGGTCGTTTCAGTTCTACCTAGTATTTCTTAGTTGATTGTTTCATTTAAATTATTACCTCCCATGCTAAATTAGAATTTCTTTCTTTGGTGTTTAATCTGAATTCACAACTTTGAGCATAAACTTTTGATTATGGTCGGATTGGTCTCATATACATTTTTCACTTTGTTTGATCAATACATGAGTGTAACAATTTCTGCACTTGTGTTTCTATGCTCTTTTTACTTGAGGACAAGAAATAGTTTAAGCTTGGGGGATTGGATGTGCACATTTTATATAGACTTTTTTCCACTTTTGTACACAAATTCAAATCATTTGTACTCTATTTTGCCTCTAATCATACTTGATTTTCCACCTTTTTAGTTGTTTTACTTGTTTCTTGATTGTGATCACATGTATATTATAAAGATGAAGACATGGGGTTAATCCAACCCAAATCTGATCTTAGTTGGATTCCTCAACTATTTGCAATCAATCCAGAGGAGTCCTTGAAGCTTTAGAATAGGAAACGCCATGTGTTATTTTAAACGTGACTTGTATCATTCCAGAAGGGTCACTCCTCAACAAAAACGTAGAGACACAACATGTTCCTCCAAAGACACGATGTGTCCATTCAGTCAAGGAATCGAAAAAGGCTATTATATCAAGCCAGCACAATGTGCATTAATAGCACACACCATTCCTTGTGACTCTAGGAGCCCTATTTCAAAGACACGCGACATGTTTCAAATAAAACATGGTGTGCGTTATTTGCTTAGGTTGACTTCAAACGATAGCTACACGATGTGTCTTTCAGCGACACACTATGCACTCTTACGAAGGAAGCTCCAACCGATAGTTACACATAATGACACACTATTTGTCTTCTCAGTCACAACGTGTTTCCATCGGTGTCTACAATTTTTAAATGACAACCACCCCTCATTTTAAATATTAAAATTATTAGGTTGGATGATAATCCCTCATTATTTGAAGAACACTTCGAGTGTAGAACAGTTCAAAGCAGAGAAGAGGCGATTTTGGGGAGTAAGAAGAGGTTTCTTATGAGATAACCTTCATTATTCTACAAGGAGTGCAACATAGCTTCTCTACCTCGGTCAGACCTCTTGGGAGAGAAGGCTGTCTGAGTAGAAGCACCAGCAAGAGTGGAATTTTGCCTCAAAGCTGGAGTACTACCTTTATCTTCTTCATCCCTTGGGTTCACTTTGTGCTTTCCCTTCTTTGATCATGTTGAACTCGAAAATATGTAGCTTATGCATGTGTTTCATGATTATGTATGAGCAGATTACTTCTTCTTGGGCATGGGAGAGTAGCTCCCATGATATTTATCATGTGAATTCATAATTCTTAACTAATGCTAGTTAGTTTTATTCTCCAAAAGATTATATGGTGTTTATTGCTTGTATGGTTGACTGGCCATCAAGCCTACATCTATTATGGTTCTTTATGTGATCTGGAAAGGTGTGTAGAGAATTAAGGAGTAGTTCACTTGGCAATAGATCCTTGCCATGGGAGTGTATGGGGTACATTGAGGATCTAAGGTTGCTTTTCAAGTCTTGACATGGGAACGGGAGTGCTATGAAGAGATGAGAACTATCTCATATCACTGGGAGGTGTACGATGATGGCATTCTCCTTTGTAAGTTAATTAGTATGCCAATTTCATGGTTGCATGTGAGTAATGGGGGTGGAAGTGAAATCCTATGACAAAGATTCCTTAAAAATCTGATCTAAATCTCATTTTTACTGTTAGTTATCTTAGTTTCCTTTAATTTTCTAATTAGTGTATCATAATTCAACCAACCTTTATAAACCAATCTATATTATTGAATATTAGCATGCTTGATCTTAATTGTACCCTGATACCTTGGACGATCTCGTAATGTTACACACACCTATATACTTGTGGGGCAGTACTCGAGTTATAAATATTAACTCTTGCACATTTATCTAACTATACTTTCTATGTTGCATTGACCAATTGGAAAAGCTGATTTATTGTGAAAAAGATGGATAGGTTTGGGTGTCTCAGAATGGGTCGCTTAGACCATCATAGGTGTGCCAAAGCGGTTTAGTTTGCTTCTTTGACCATGAGGAGTGGTTTATTTGTGTCTAAGAAGGGTTAAAATATGACAAATCTGGGTCAATGTGATAGGATAGGTCGATGAAACCCATCTAGGGTTGATGTGAAGTTGTTGATACATTTTGGTTTTGGTCCAAAGTAGCTAGTTTTTTGTCTTATGGATCATATTTTTTAGCCATAGAGACACATAAGAGGTCGAAGTGAGAAGTGGAGGTTGATTAGGTAATTTTAGAGCATTTTTGGGCTGAAATAAAATCTTGTGTGAGAATCAACCTATATATATGAACTTCCTTCAACCTTAAAACATCTGCTTGATTATTTGTGAGCTGTAGGAGTTACTTGAAATACATAACATGGTTTCTTTGAGAAAATTGCTTTCATGTTGTTGAACAAGTATTTTTTTGAAAAATATAATAAGAAATAACCTCCTTAACCTTGGTAAGGTAGGATCTGTGTAAGTATCTTCTCTTCTTCTCATGTTTGTTGTTGTTTTATCGAATCTCCACCTTGTTAGCTGAAATTCACCATATTCTATGATGTAAAAGTATATTATCTACCTAAAATCCCTTCCCTTCTCCATCTTTGTCTAGTTGGAGCTATTACATATAAGGCTGGATGTTGGTAGTTTTTGGTGAAGTTCTAGAGAGTAGGGTTGCGTTCCTCTTCTTATTGGAAGATTGTAGACCAAGTGAGCAGTTTACTACCCCTTACATATCGACACATGTTAAGGTTTAATCCATGAGTAACTAAAGATTTAACTAGTCTTACATGTGAATAACACTATGTTTTAAACTAAAATCAATGGATTCCATAGAGAAAACAATTATGTTGTATCCTATCTGTATATTTCCCATTTAAATTTTGGAGATACAAACTCAGTAGAACAATAACTTTATGGAATTCCTTCATCCATGGTTTTTTTGACTGAGTGGTACCCTAAATTTATATTTTCTTTCTTTAGGTTGGTGATTAATAATATGGACGACCTTTTATGCCTTTTTTATGGATATTACATGGTGTACTCATATTTGAATCAAAGATCAAATGGTTATTTATGCATTGAGAATGTAAATTATTTTGTGTAAGAAAAAATGGCTCAAATTTGGGTGATTGTATCTAGTTATCGACTTAACTATTGATCCAGGGTTTTCTATGCCACATGAATAATATAATGTAACATTAAGGAACCATGAATAAGGGTTATTCATTAAATCATTACTTAATACATGTGTATGTTAAAAGAGGTTGATTCATTGTGGAGATAATTCATAATCAGATGTACCCCCCTACAAAATAAAATATACACTTCTTCTTATTTTTATCATTTTTATAATCTTACATTAACAAGAGTAGGGATAATTTTTCAATTAACACTTCAACATTAATCATGATTGATAATGAGATGTGAGAGACTGTTAATGTGGTTGATGCATTAAGGTCAATGTTTTTAGGATTGATTCCATGGGTCTATGCTATGAAGGTTTAATATCATTAGTAAAATAGGATATGAGGAAAATTTGCTGATGTAAAAATGCTTGGATATTAGTAAAAGAGATGTTATTCTATCCTTTTTTACTTTAAATGCTTAGAAATTTCCATGGTTCATATGATCACTAAGAAGGACTTGTAAGATGAATGGAAACTTATTACTTAATTTAGTGCTTAATGATTTTTGAGATATATACAATGTGTGATCCTCCATTAATATCCTCTATCAATTGGAATAATATATTGTCTTATAAACATGTTTTGTCTATATTTAAGTGATAATTGTTGACAAATGCTATACAAGAGATGATGACAATATATTGTATGCCCATTACACATGTTATAAATATGAAACACCAATTGAGTAATATTAAGACGATGATGTGTTTAACGTTAATATTCGAGTAGATTTGGCATAAAGGGATATATGATCTTAGGTGATAAGTCCTAGATAGAAACTCTAAGTTAACGTGGAGATAATTAAACAAATAAGTAATATTCCGAATACAGGAACACGAGATTACATGTATTACTATGTGGATCTTTATGTTACATGTGTATTTTTTATTTCTTAGACTTACTACAATTCTCGTATTGTCTTTGTACATTACTGATAAGAAAATATCTCTACCTGAATCAAACTAACTAAGACAACATCCCTTTTTTAAAATTTGTCTTGAAAGTTTAGTAATTGGACTAAATAATGAGTGAAGCATCCCTTTTCCATGTGACCCTAGAACTTCCACATTTTTTGAATTTTGAGGAAGGGACATGAGTATTATTGTAGCCTTCTAGGTATCATGAGAAATAAATGTTAGTTGTATACATTTTAATGTAGGTGGGTTATAAAAAACCCTATATAATGTATGGTTCCCTAGTCACCCTAAAAGCACCCTTTACATGATTGTGGTTGAGGTTCTATTTTACATTGTTATATGTCACTTCTACCAATGTGATTGATGTTATATAATGCAATATGTTTATATGGTAGTACACCATATGTGAAATCATCCAAATAGTGATGTGGATTGTTTGGAGTGTCTAATTTTAAGAAAGTGCATACGACACACTTATTTCCTCCTAGGAAATTGTTTGGTTTGTTGGTACTGCAAGACCCAAATTATTGTGTATCTTTCAATGACTAAAGTTGAGTAAATAGGTAGTAATAGTTGATTTGCACAAATAACATGTATGAAGAAAATGCTCACGATTCCAATATATTATTTGATTCTTCTTTCATTTACTATGATAGTGTAATTCAATCCATCTATCTTATAATATTATATGGCATATTAGAGCCAAGAAGATAGAGGTATGCCATTATTTCATCCATGATCACACTTCTAAACAAATATATGTATCACACATGCGGACACAAGAAATCAAAATACAGACATGATTTGTAAACCTATACCTAGGGAACAATTCTATTATATTAGATCAACATTTTTGTCACTGATCTTGATGAAAATTTCTTGTCCCCTATACAAATGAATCACATGCCTCTCATGCTGGATTGAATTTGAATTTGAATTTATTTCTTGTATTAAAAACTACCTTGTATTGAAAACTACCTTATTTATATGTAAATTTATGTATTTTGACTCATCTACCTTAGAATTTTATTTGTTGTGACTTTATAAATAAATAATGTCAACAAGGATATCAAAGTGCATTACTTAATATAATGCACCATTTGAGTTCAATTTTTCTCCTTCTAGGACATCTAGATTATTTTTCCAAAATTGTGTAGATGTAGACAGAGTGTCTCATTGATTGGATTGGAAATGATGAAACTCAATCAATGAAATTTTTATGGTTTTAGAATAAGTCCTCATTGGTAAAGGTTTTCCTAAAAAAATTAGTCAATTACATATCATGAGAATAATGGGATTTATCGTTGGCCAAAATTTTTTTCCCAGAAGCTTGTTAGAACACATTGTGCCAAAATTCTAAATATGGAATTTCATCCAAGAATATCCCTCTTAACTAAGTTATACTCGATTGGAATGATACCTTGTAGATATTCCTTTTACCTCCTCCCTCCTATCTCCTCGCTCTCCTACTCTGAAATCCTAATTTCTAAGTGGTTTCCAAACACTAATATCCCACTCCAACCTTAGTCCATCCCTTTTGAGGTCTTCTGTCTCTTATTTCACCATGGTGAATCTATTCATGATGAAAGAGGAGTAACCAAAGGTAGGAGAGAGAAAATAATACTATTGGGAAATGAGCAACATATAAGGGAGTAGAAATAATTTTTTTTGTCCTTATTCCCTTTACCAACAGATCGCATCAACAATAATGTATCTAGGAATAAGGGTTGCAAGGCATATACCTAGTCTTGGAGCAAGTCTACTGCAGTCCTCACAAGGTGGTGCTTTTAGATCTAGATAGTTGTCAAGGTGGCATTTTGATGTGACACCACAAATGACAACTTACGTCATCCTCCTAGCGATTTGGCAATGGCCTCCATGCCTCTATCGTAGTCTAAATGGACCACCAGGAACTCCTCATTGTGCTTCTAGAACCAACAGGAAGGAGTTTTCCCCTTTGGTTGTCGACATGCTAGCGTTGACTTGTTCTTCTTTGCCGTCTCTCCCTTTTACAAGTAAGACTTGCTTGAGCTTTCATATTACCACAACTATGCGAGAATAAAGTCTATCTGAGCAATTTGTATCTTTTGAAAGACTTGACTAGCCACCTATTTATAGGAGGGTCAAGGTCAAGGTTTCCAGATCCAATTGAGAGTCAAAAAGATGAATTTTCATGATTTAATTATTACTGTGAATCTCTAGTCAGTCGACTGGTACTCCAGTCAGTTGTTAGATATTCTAGTCTTTCAATTGGAATGCTTTCCTATTTGTAAAAGTACGAGATTTCAATGTGACGATTAATGCACGTAAATATGTCAACATCATTGTATGAGCAGTCGATTGATTGGACATTCGAATTAGTCGATTGGTTTCTTTCAACAATCCCATTGAAACTTTTTCTACTTGCTCGATCGAATGTTCCAATTGGTTGACTCATTCACCATTATTGTTTAATTTTATTACCTAAACACTTTGATAATCAATTTAAACCTTATTCGTGATTAAATTCCCATTCCAGGTGCATCCTATGTGTGTGACCCTATAGGTCCCAAATTATATTGGAAATGAATGTCCATAACCAATTTATGGCATCACAAGCAATGAGTAGTGTCTAGCAACACATCATTTCTACCCGAGCAATTGGAAAATTGGAGAACAAATTTAACCTAGATTTTTGATCAGTGTAACTGTGATTGTATAATTCCTTTGTCTTAGATATCCACATTGAACTCGAGGCATGGAGTTGCATCCTCATAATCATTTAATCCATGTTCCTTGAACCAGAGTAGGTTGTAGAGATGCATATGAGCTCAATATTACATATGACTCACATGTGTATGACCATACATTTTCTCAGTCTCACTTATCAAGTAGCCATGATATCCACTCCATTAGGAGGGACAAAACCCATCTGCATCACTCACAGTAAATCCCCATGTGTCACACTCTACCCAACCACCGACTTTATGACAACCTCGTTCATGATCATGTTGGATGACATCAAAATACACCAAACGACATGTGATGAGTATAGTGACTTCAAGTCTAAGAACCATAACCCCACTATCACATTTAAAGATGATTCCGACTGTTATCCATGCATCACTTCTCATAGAAAGTCTGTCTGGTAGATTGTCATCTAACAAATACGTATGTGTTTGGTTTGATATCATATACCATGACTAATGAGACTCTATCATCAACCAACACACATTCTGGTCTTATGTATCATTGTTGTCTATTATGTTTCCACGATAATATCTGACCAGGGGCATAACAAGAATGTATATACTCTTATCATACATATGATCTCATTTTTCATGTCCTCAACCTGAAGGCATATGTCATCGAGCCATATCATTCTATAGACATCTATCATGTTATATCATCATATCGTAATTGAACAAACATATAGAAAAAATTACCTTTATTCATAATCATTTCAATTAAAAATGTGCCATTACAATCATCATATGATTGGCTCTTAGGGCACACATACCAACAATACTCCCCCAAAGCATGTAGGTTTTACTTTGATTGCATTCAATTTATCCACATATAAGAATTTTGAAGATATATATAACTATTTACTACTCCTCATTCCCTTTATAGCCTAAGATGACACTTAGTTGAAGTTGTTAGGCATAAAAAAGATCTTACCATGCACTTGATCCCTAATCTTGTACAACATATCCTTTCACAATCATTTATGGAGTAACCAAGTCGTTGATGATTTCTATGCCAATTTGTCATATAATTACACAAATATTATTCCCCAAGTTGGTACCCTAATCATCCTCTACTCCATAATAGTTAGTGTTAGGGTTCAGATCTCTTAAGAAAACCTAAACCATTTTTTCATAGCTTCTAGTAGGCTTTCCACATTGGATAGAGTATATTCTAGTGCTACAATATCACAAGCTTCGATAATTTCTATCCAAACTCATGTCGTACAAATGGGGATCAAGAAACATAAGGTTACCTAATCTAATATTGAGGCACTACCTATGAGATACCATCTTCTATATGTGTAGCACTATGAACCATTATCAAAACATTAGTGTAGTATAATGTTCCACATTGTGAGTAGAAACAATCTATTTTCTATAACTATGTGATTCATATAATTTATTATAGATTTATTTTTGGAATTAATTTAAGTATTTAATGTTATGTTGTATAAAAAATTCACAAGAGTGTTTAGTATGAGAATGTATGATTAAAATATGGTGTAATAAAAAAAGTGAAAACTATAAATTCAAAGATCATACCTTATAGGTTGCATCGATTAATTGTACTCATTGGTGTAGTGGAAGTAGGTCAATGGGATTGGAGAAGACTCATAGTGGTCTTCTTGGACCATGATGAGTGTTTGGTACATGCCTGACCTTAGTTGAACTGAGACCAACACCAGTCAACACCATCAGGCCTAGTTGATGCAACCTGTCTAGGGTCAATGAGGGCCATGATGTGGTTGAAGAAGGTTGTATTCATGGTCAAACTATATATATGTATATGTATATATATGTATATGTATATGTATATACATACATATATATATGTATATACATACATATATATATGTATATGTATATATATATGTATATATATATACACACACATATATATATATATATATATATGTATATACATGTATATATATCATTTCTCTAATACCCACGCAGGTCGCCTGGAATTCGCTACCCGACAGCCAAAAAAGTAATTGTTCTGGCTAGAAAAGTAACACTGCTATAAAAAAAAGTAACTATGTTGATAAGAAAGTAACTATACGACTAAAAAAGTAATTCGGTACAAAATACATAACAAAATTATATGTAATTGTATTTTGATATCTACTGTTACAAATGTAACTATCCATGCATGCAACTTAACACTTTTCAAGGTAAAGTAACCCTCTACATGTCAAAATTAAACAACTCAAAAAAAAGTAACCAAAATAGGGGGCGGGTACTAAAGATGGGCTCATATATATATATATATATATATATATATATATATATATATATATATATATATATATATATATATATATATATATATATATATATATATATATATATATATATATATATGTGTGTGTGTGTGTGTGTGTGTGTGTGTGTGTTGTGTATGTATATATATACTAGTAAACACACACGTGCACATGCACGCCCCACGTCAAAATAAATAAATTTTCTATTGAGAAAATTATAAATTCATATTTATTTATATTTTATTTGTAATTTACGGTTGCAACATTTTTATATACTTGAAAAATATTGCTGACTTAATCAGTACCTACCTTGTTCAGGGAACCAAATCTTCAACGCTATTTTCATTTGTCACTTATTGAATTTAAATGATGTAGGAACATACAACAATTATTACTAATGAGTCTTTTTATACTACATGATGCATTATTTGTTAATATATGGTGACATTAAAAAATTGTCATTTAATTGTTTATCAAATAATAATCCATTTTTTATAAAAGCTTTTCTACCATCAAAGTTCAAGCTCTGACTCATGTGAAGTTACATATAGGTTATACATTTTTTATAATTGTGGACACACATCCATATCCATATACCATACTATACTTGTTTAATTTATATTATTTGAAAAAATTAATAAATATATATTTTGCAAATTATCAAGTAAGATTAAAATTATGAATGTGTTGCAAACCAATAAAGTAAATTTTATAGAGAACAAAAATAATGATACTTAGTGATACCCTTATAGAGTAATTATTCTGGATAACAATATATTGGCATGAGTGTTTCCAAGTAATAGTTATAATTAAAAATACTATATTAGACCAGCATAATTAATTTTCACAGTACATAATAAATTTAGTTTTATGTTTCTATGATTTAAATGATTATCATTAGTAATTTTTTGATCAAGTGATAATGTTGTTTTCTATTGGTGAGTAGGGTAATTAGGAATAATAGTAGAATACCTAAAAGGGACTTGAGCGTTTTGATAACTTGGTTAAAACAATAAAATTTTCCTTGGATAAAAATATAATTGATAACACATGTTTATATGACCATTTGTGCTACAATTGATTGTGAAGATAGAGATGGGTAATAGGGGAGATACGGAAAATATATCAAGAAGTTGTCACAACTTTTCAATTGGAGCTAAATCTTATAAATCACACAATAATAATTTCTTTTTTTGAATACATTATAATAATCAAAGTTACAATTACATTTAAAATTTACTACAAACTAATATTATAACGAACTAAAACATATTGCAACATATAAAAGATTACATTACAATGAATACCTCAACTATAATGCTTCTATATAAGTAGATGCGAGTAGGGCCACCTCATTATCTATAGATACATAAAGAAAGCAAAGTAGTACACTTCATGATTCTTTAATTGTAGGTTATGTGTTGTAGAGATTTAACTTGATGCAGGAAACAATCCACTTGTATTCCGTGGTATCTAAGTGTACATGTGATCCATGTCTATGTGTACTTCCTGCTACAAGTAGTCAAAATTGGATTCCTTCAGATTTGATTGGAGTCCACTATTTGTGATGTTCAGTTCTAAAGTTTGTTGGAACATGAGTGAAGTCCTATAGACATGTGAATGGTTGTTGCACATCCCATGGAGTGCTCTTCATCAAAATCCCTAACACCTAAAAAAGTAGCATTATAGTCATATGAGCAAAAAATCAAACTATGTCTGAGATTTATGAAAAATCTTATTCGACTCTTAATATAATACGGAAAAACCAAAACACTAATTGGTGGTATCCAACATACATTGGTGGTGTCATATATGGAAAAGTGAAGCTAGAACGTAAAACATGTAAAATTTTGATTGACATAACCAATTAATAATATCTAATTGCGTCTATTACGTACTTGCTCTCTACGGATGTCATAATATACTCCACTGCTCATCTTTCTTCTCTGACGTGATGACTAACTCATAGAAGCTGCTTGAACCAAAGACCGTCTTTGCAATGGCAATGAGAAATGGTTATGTACAACTCTAGGCATGTCAACCTGAAAACAAAACATGCATAGAGGAACTAAAACCCACATCTCAAACTAAAAGATGTGTAAAGGAGGTAAAACATGCTATTCACCAGTGGAGAATAGAAGGAAAAAATTAACCATTTCTAGATACTTCATCTCATTATAGTCATGAATGTCACTCCTTAATTTAGCAAGTTATTGTAGCAGAAACACAAACCTTTATATATAGACTATGTTGAGGTGTTGGTGACAAAATCTACAATTATCTACAGATAGAAAGTAAAAAAAGAAAAGCGGCCACTGAGCATGAGAATGAGCAACATTGTCCTTGGTGGCATCAACTTATTGCAATATTTTTATCGATCTCAATCATTCTACTGGACAAGACAGACTACACATATATCTCACTTTACAATAGTGGTGGCCACTGTGTTCATCCTCATCACGTTGTCTACACCGGCTGTCATGCTCATGAAGTGAACAACCTAACATAGGTTGTCAGGCAATTGAGAGATAGAAGGTCAAGATATGGTGGTGGAGGTGGGTGAGGAAGCATACATAGTAGAGCATCAGGCTCTAGTGCTGGAGAGTCGAATATGAGGATGGATTGAATATGATGGGTGGAGGAAAAAGTTTTTGGACCCATATTTATTTCTGAGAGAGAGTGTACTGTGGTTTTAGGGTTTCTTCAAAACTCAATTTACAAAGAGAAAAAGAGTGACAATTAAGGAGTAGGAAAGTGAGGGGTTAGGTGGGTTTCATCATGGAAGATATGCATACGAAGAGGATATGGGTGGTTAGTAAAAGTGGAGAGAGTGGAGAAGTGGCTTCAAATTTCAAATCTATACTACTATAAAAAGATCAATTTCTCCAAATAGTTCAAATACAACCGCCTAAACTCATCGTGACCAATCACACAATACCATTTTTCCAACGTGTCAAAACGTTACACTCTCCTTCACTCAATCCGCTCTCACATTTTTTCAAGTTTTTTTACTTTAAAAAAATGATTTAATTTGAATTCTCCTTCTTCCCCTCTTCTCACGCTGTGGCATTTTGAATGCTGGAATCTCCTTCTTCCCCTTTTCTCTCATGTTTTTTCTCAGTTTCTCACCATCCAAATTTTAAATCCAAAATTTGAATTGTTGTTTTTCCTGATCTGTCTCTTCTTATATACAACACAAATTGGCCCACACGTATTTGCTTGGTCAAACAATATTGCCGCTCATGTTCAGTTATTGAAAGAAGCAACAAATATGAAAGTTGTGGCCTTCGCTCAACCTCCCACACCATGTTGGATAATTTAAATATAAAATAAAATTTTAGTCACGTACAAAATTATCTCAACATTTAGTTACAATAGAATCATCCCTACACTCTATAGATAAAGATGCAAAATTGAATTTGTTACAACAACCACATCTATCACGACATCCACGTCTTAAACTCCAACGTCGTCCACCACTTCCAACTCCAACCCAACACCAATATGAGGAGCAAAACCCAACGCCAACCTTTTGTTATCGCTCAAGCTTTGAAGGTTCCTCAAGCTTTTCCCGAATGTTGTTAGAAACAAACACAAGCATGTGAGATATTTAGTCAACCTAAAGATATTCTATGCACCAGTTATATTTTTCTCACCTCCTATGACCTCATGATCAACATAGCCTCCAGTCTGTATTGCGTTGCTGTCAAGACTTACGGTGACTTCATACAGTATCCTGTCAGCAACACTGCCACCAAAACCATAATAAGAAGCAATTTTAGACTCCCATCGTTGTTACTGCAATCCAATATTCCTCTTCATAGAAGAGAATTCCTCAAGGTGAGATTTCACACACACACACACACACACACACACACACACACACATATATATATATATATATATATATATATATATATATATATATATATATATATATATATATATATATATATATTTCTACCAAATGTCGTTGACTACCAACATTCTTATAAGAAAAAACAGAGGTGATATTTTACACTAACACATTTTCTGCATCGAGTACCATTATATATTAGTGTTCTCACCTCCTCAGTACTCATGCCCTAAGCAACAGAGACAACAACTCCCTACCTTGAGAGTCTCTACTTGAATCCAGAAAGCATGTTTTTCTAAGAAAAAAAATTATGGGTGAGTTTCAGTATATACAAAAATATTATGTACTACATATACGATTATCTAGCAGTGTTCTCACCTCCTCAACACTCACACAGGATCCTAAACAGACACAAGCAGCCCCACTTCAGATCATACAAACCAGACCATCAGACTTCCACTTCTTGTTGGATGCTATTTTTGTAACAACCCTGACCTGGGTTATACTTTAACCCTAGGTGTTTTGATTAAGAAATGTGACTAAATGCTTAATCTCATCTTATGAAAAGTAATTAGGCCTCAAGAGGAACTTATGTTGCAATTCTAGTCCTTCTTGAACATTGTTGAAGTCAATTTTTTGTTTGTATTGGACTAAAGTGCAAATTACCCAAGTTGAGCGGTTTAAGTGCAATTGTGCATGATAATATGTTCCTTATGTGTTGAAGCATCATGAGAGTGAAAAGGATGCTGAGGTAGGGCTTATGGAAGCCTGAACACTAAGAAAGAGCTGATAAAGCAATGTTTGTGCATAAAAACCTAGTTTTGGAGTAATGTGCAATTTACCCAAAACCAAGGGTTCAATATGCAATTTACCACTTCAATAAAGTCCCTAATGTTTCTTGGCATCATTTAGGGCAAAGAAAATGAGAGGGACTTCTCATTTGAATTAAGATGGAGGAGAGAGAACCTTGATATTAAAATAATCAAGATTTAATCCTAAGTGAAACCCTAATCCAATTTAGGGCAAAAAATGAATGTATTAATTAAAGGGCCTTCAACCAAAATTAAAATGGTTGGATTCAGATGTGTCTGGATAAGCCTAAAGCCTTGCAAAGGCACGAGCATATCCAAAGGAGGTGACTCACCATTATTATAAGAAAAAGAATTTCCACTCAAATAAGGATATTCTTATTATAAGGGTTAAGGTGCTTAATTTCTTTTCCCTTAATTCATGGATAATGGAAGGGAGTTCGGTGGGGATAGATATGCCCTTGCATGAAAGAAACCAAGGGGGAAGTGGTGGAAACAATTTTGGAATTAAAAGACTTTTATAAAGTATCTTCTCTCTCCTCAATTTTCTTATAAAAGTACATTTTCCAAGCCAAATGAAAGGCTTTTACGACCCCACTTCTTCTCCTTGCTTGCAAAACCGACCAATAAGGCTAAGGACAGAAGGGAGCACGTCCCAACCTGTTGGTAAGCCTTTGATCTTCGTTCTTCATGATTTCATGGTGAAAATCATAAAACAATGTGTAATCCCTTCATTTCTTCACTCAATCTTCAATTCTAGCCGATCATTTCACTCCAAATCTTGAAGTTGAGCCTTGGAATAGTTGGAGAAGCTTCATCCACCATTAGAGCCGTGTAGCTTGGAGCTTGGAGATCAGATTTTAGGTGGGTTTTATAACTTGAACCCTTTTTCATTGTCATTCAACCATTAATCTTGTAATTTCAAGGATTCCTTCATTATCTTGATTAATTGTTGGTTGAAATTGATTAATTCATGAAATCAGAAGTTTTTAGAACTTCAGGGACGAAGCTTGATGATGATGACATCATCATAAGCACACACCTCCCCAAATATCTTGGGCAAACGGTTTGGAAGTTGGGACCAAACGGTTTCACCAAACCGTTTGGAAGCAAACGGTTTCGAAACCATTTGAGGGAGTTGACCAAAGGTTGAACATTTGCGATTACTGTTCCTAATTATGTTGGTTAATGACACACCAAATTTTATGGATTAACTCCAAAGGAATCGTGAGTTGAAGGCTAATCAATTAGGTAAATCTAATTGGATTAAGTGCTGATTTCCAACATGATTCACTTGACCTTTTTGGGCAAACGGTTTCAAAACCATTTGAGGGAGTTGACCAAGGGTTGACCGTTTGCGATTCCTGTTTATAATTATGTTGGTTAATAACTTACCAAAAGTTGATGGGTTAATTCCCAAGGAATCGTGAGTTAAAGGCTAATCAATTAGGGAAACCTAATTGGATTAAGTGCTGATTTTTCAGCTTGATTAATTCGACTTTTTGGGCAAACGGTTTCAAAACCGTTTGAGCGCGTTGAACAAGGGTTGACCGTTTTATATTACTGATCCTAATTATGTTGGTTAATGACTCACCAAATTTGAGGGGTTAATTCCCAAGGAATCATGATTTGAAGGCTAATCAATTAGGCAAACCCTAATTGGAATTAGTGCTGAAATTCCAATGAGTTGATTTGAGATTTTGGGTTGATTAGCCCAAATGGTTTCAAAACCGTTTGGGGATCACCCAAGACCATTTGGTGGCCATGAGGTTTCAAACCGTTTGGAGGTTGAAGTACAAGACCATTTGGGGTTCAATTATGTTAAGAACGTTTGATGGTTTGAAGGTTAAGATGGTTTAGTAGTTGTTTAACCTAAACCCTATAGATACCTAAAGTCATTAAGGGATTAAGTAATTAGTGAACTAATGTATATTAGGGTAAATGGTGAAGATTACCAAAGTACCCTTGATGGGTTTAAGTAGTCAACACCCCTTGATCAAGTAAACCCTAATGACCATAATGGTGATGACATGCCTTATGTTATCAAAGATGCTTTGACTTAGTCTATTCAAGAGTGATGTAAACATCATCTATTAGTAAGAGGAGAGAGAATACTCCCTTTATGTTTGAGAATCTAGTAATATACTTCCAACATATATGAATACACCTAATTAGGGTATGATCCTTCATAGTGAGATCATGGAAACACTAAGTATGATGATGATTAATGAATCTCAATCCAATTTAAGGGTATTAATGAAGTAATCTTCAAACATGATGATAATATGATCTCAATTCATTGTAATATGAACCGTAAAACCTAATCTAGGGTAATGTGATGTAATGTGAATAGTGAACCCTAATTCTGAGTTATTCCTTTAAGCATGAAACCCCATGATTAAAGTATGAGATAAGGAATCATTATTCCTAATCAAACTAAGGGGTGGAATAACTCTAATTGGATTGAATGAGAATCCTAACCCTAGAAACCAGCCCTGGTAATATGACACAGTCGTGGTGAAACCTTTGTTGCACAACCGTGTAATGAAGCACGACCGTGGTGACTTACTCTTGCACGACCGTGCAAGATAGCACGGCCGTGATGTTCTATGAATAAATTGAAAAGAATTGGTATTGTACTGATGTTGTTATATATGCATGTCTTCAATTATATTTAGTCATGTAGGTTGTTAGCAAGAGGTAATCATAGCCAGGTAAGAGTTATGATGTTTTATTCATTGAAAGCATGTTATAAGCTTTATGAATAATGATATACTATGTTGCCTGGTTTAAGAGGTAACATATGAGAATGATGGGCTGTAAGAGCCTTGAGTAATAATTACATTGTTACAATTAAGGTCATGCTATTAGATGACTTATGATGATTTAAGGGTTTGAACACCCCTGTTCTTGAACCATAATGATGGGATGGTTAAGAAATGATAACTGATGTGAAATAAACTTGATACATTTAGTATTCTTCTTCTATAGCAGATATTTTAATTGTTTATGTTTGAAAACATGCTTGATGCTAAAAGAATGCTAAAATGTACTTAAATAATCAAGTATGATCATATCATGTAGGGCCCTGACCATAGATCCATCATTGTTAGAGACCAAATGATGGTGAAACATGTTTTCCTAAGGGAACTCCTAGAACATATACTTTTGAGTATATGGGGGATTATGGACGCGAATATCCTTACGTCCTAATGTAGGAATTGATGTAGGATGTATCTTTAACCCATCAATCCTTCATTACATGTCTATCCTGGGATGATGTATCATTAATCTCCTGAGGGAATCATTAATGCCACATCGATGAGAGATAAACAAGAGATCCCTCGATGACGAAGAGAGTACAGAACGCCACTATGACTCTAATAGCGAAGTTTCCAGAATACCCTGGATAGCTATCATAGTAGAGACACAAGATGTCCTGCATGTAAATCCTCACACTGACTGAGGAAGATGAGGTCATAAGAATCTGGCTCTTTTGATGACCTATGTATGGTACCGACGCGATTTCGTAATGGTCGGTTAGAGTATGAGCGGTATACCTCATCTCCGCAGGGCATAATAATGTTTGGAAACATAATCAGCTGTGTAGCATAACTGCTTAGGTTGAACTACGAGAAACAATGATTGATGTTACATTGTTTATAATGTTTTAGTTAAATAACTAGTATACTTGTTCTCCATATACTTTAATGAGATATGCTTTGATATCCAATTAAGTTATAATTGAAATGTTGCTTTACTTGACATTAAACCTGTTGTTAAATGTTAATAATTATACTACTTATTGTTATTCCTTATTGCAATAACAAAGCTTCTGGA
The DNA here is from genome assembly GCA_963693085.1 of Alisma plantago-aquatica. Lineage (NCBI taxonomy): Eukaryota > Viridiplantae > Streptophyta > Magnoliopsida > Alismatales > Alismataceae > Alisma > Alisma plantago-aquatica. The sequence continues at coordinate 874,546,506 of OY856410.1, forward strand.
GGAGAGTTATAACTCTCGCTGGGACAATTATTCAATTGTCTCACCCCCGTGGGATTTGACTTTTTAGGTAGACGTCGAGGACGAAGGAACCTACCAGTGGGTGAGCAGCAGCAGCAGCAATCTCAGGGACAACAGTGATCCTCAGGTGGAGACACTGTCTGTCAAGTTGTGTAGATAGTATGTCCTATGTCGTCTCTGTACTCTCAGGTCCTAGGAGTCAGTATATCTAAGATTTTGGCATGATGCCTCGAGATTTTGTATCTTACCTTGTACAGTTAACAAGGTAGTTGATGTTGTAATTCTCGAGATGCTTTTGATACAGAGATGTAATGATGACACATGTTGTAAACAACTTATCATGTTTCTTTATGAAAGATTTTTATGGTTTAAAGATCTTCTTCTAAAAAGTTTTAAATTTTTAGTGATTTTCATAATTCCGCTGCTAGTTAATCACTTCCGCATTCGTTGATCTCGTTTTCGTGATTCGATCGTCTCAATTTTCTTAATTATCTTGTTGTTGCTGCTGTACGGGAGCCTCCTGCTAGAGGAAAACACATTCAAGTAAGAAATGTAATCATAACAAAATGTTTTATGCATATACAAAATATCGGATAAAATTTTCTTGCACAAGCTATATATTAATATTTTTGTACCAATACAAAATTTTAGTCTGATAAGAATATAATTTGTTAGGAAGAAAAGTCAAGTACCAATCCAAACATTTACCTAAACTTTGGTTTCATATTTTCATGCCTTCTAGATTAGATCTAAGAACCTGAGTAAAGGCCTAAGAATATTTCATATACACATCTCTTCCAAATATATATACCTAGATGCTTATACAATACAACCGAATTAGAAAATATAGGCCAAAGATATATGCCTAGATGCTTATATAACACAAACAAGACATGTTTTCATCTAGATCAGACATTTTTTCACAAATTAGACCTACAAATGATGTATAAATTTGATTTGACATAAATAACAATAACACATATGGTATTTTTTGAGGATTAATATTTCTATATTTCTATTGATGCAAAAATATAAATATTTTAGCATTCTAGGTATAACAATGATTAAAAAAATGTGAGATAATAGAAGAACATACCCTTATGTACCTCAATCTCACAAGAGACTGGCATACACTGCAATCTAAGAACTTGAGTAAATGCCTAAGATTTTTTCATATACACATCTCTTCCAAATATATATACCTAGATGCTTATACAATACAACAGAATTAGAAAATATAGGCCAAAGATATATGCCTACATTCTTATATAACACAAACAAGACATGTTTTCACCTAGATCAGACATTTTGTTTCACAAATCAGACCTACAAATGATGTATAAATTTGATTTGACATACATAACAATAACACAGATGGTATTTTTTGAGGATTAAGATTTCTATATTTCTATTGATGCAAAAAGATAAAGATTTTAGCATTCTAGATATAAAAACGATCAGAAAAATGTGAGATAATAGAAGAACATACCCTTATGTACCTCAATCTCAAAAGAGATTGGCATGCACTGCAATCTAACAACTTGAGTAAAGGCCTAAGAATATTTCATATACACGTCTCTTCCAAATATATATACCTAGATGCATATACAATACAACTGAATTAGAAAATACAGGCCAAAGATATATGCCTAGATGCTTATATAACACAAACAAGACATGTTTTCACCTAGATCAGACGTTTTTTCACAAATCAGTCCTACAATTGATGTATAAATTTGATTTGACATACATAACAATAACACAAATGGTATTTTTTGAGGATTAAGATTTCTATATTTCTATTGATGCAAAAAGATAAAGATTTTAGCATTCTAGGTATAACAACAATCAGAAAATGTGAGATAATAGAAGAACATACCCTTATGTACCTGAATCTCACAACAGTAAAAAACAACATTATTCAAAGCTCCTAAGGGTAAAAAACAACATTATTCAAAGTGTGGAGTAGTAGAGGAGGAAGGAGTCAATATTTGATGATGGAAAAGGTGATGGTGAAGGAGTTGTAGGTGGATGAGACATAAATGTTAAGGACAAGGATGTAGTGGATGACTTTATGGTTTTGGAGAAAACAAGTAGGTGGTAGGAAACAATCAATGGAAGAGGGTGATTGGGGGATCAGGAAGGGTTTGGTAGGCTAAGTAGGAGGGGTGAAGGATGGTAGTGTTCCCTATAAGGTGTGTGTCTGTATCATTTTAGAATGTATACCTAGATATTACACTTTCACAAAAAGACGCCCAATGTAACATCAATGAAAAAATAAATGGTGTACCAATCCAAACATTTACCTAAACTTTGGTTTTATATTTTCATGCCTTCTAGATTAGATCTAAGAACTTGAGTAAAGGCCTAAGAATATTTCATATACACGTCTCTTCCAAATATATATACCTAGATGCTTATACAATACAACCTAATTAGAAAATATAGGCCAAAGATATATGCGTAGATGCTTATATAACACAAAAAAGACATGTTTTCACCTAGATCAGACATTTTTTCACAAATCAGACCTACAAATGATGTATAAATTTGATTTGACATACATAACAATAACACATATGGTATTTTTGAGGATTAAGATTTCTATATTTCTATTGATGCAAAAAGATAAAGATTTTAGCATTCTAGGTATAACAACGATCATATTAATGTGAGATAATAGAAGAACATACCCTTATGTACCTCAATATCACAAGAGCCTGGCATGCACTGCAATCTAATATTTTCATGTGTAATCATTATGGAAGTAGAGAGCAAAACACCTATTAATAATTCACATAATAGAAACATAGAATAATATTTTTCATATCTTTGAATGTTGTTCTATGCATAATCAACCAAGCATACAGTCCCATATGCTGATATAAGACAACCTAATTAGAACATATAAGCATAGACAAATATTTCTAATCAACCTTGCATATGGCTAAGTATAACTCATAACATGCACAATTTCATCAATTAAATCTACATAAAGTTTTTCAATAATGTTTCCATGCATTCTAATAAGACCTAAGAACATCAACAATGTCCTACAAAATATTCACATACTAATTAGGATCTTTGTTGCAGCCAAAGGGCATGTCTCTACCAAACCTAGACTCTTAGAAGCTTGTATAACACATCCCTTGTAGAACATATATGCGTAGACAAATATTTCTAATAATCCTAAGACATTTTTCCACATATCATACCTACAACTTCCTTCAGTTGACCTTTGTTGAAGCTTCAATGCCTCTTCGAGAGATGGTCTAGAAAAAAGTTTAGGGTTAGCGATAAAATGTGAACAACAAACATATCCAGATCTAATCAATTTTGGCTAGATCTAGCACCTCGACAATGATTTCCTACCCAGCTGTATCATGCGGGGAACATCTGAGAAAAGAGTGTGTTGATACAAAGATCAGACGAGGGATGATAGATCTGTCATATGGAAAGTTTGAAGGGAGGGGACGATTGCATGAGGCAGAAGAAGAAAAAAATAAGTTTATAATGAAGAAGCATTATGAAATCCTACCTGTAAACATGCATGGCTTACCTCCTACCTAAACATAGTAGATCTCCTTTAATATCATCATCTTTGGCCAGGTCTAGACCCTCCTAAGTGAATTCGTGAGCATATCTAGGACAAGTGTTGAATCTCCCTGGTTGGGCTTAAAACTGCAATTAGGATTGAAATCATGAAGGTAGAGTTTGGAGAGAGGGTGGCCGCGACAAACAACTAGCTAGCCTAGCTACTACATCACCACCATATCGAACTGTCAAAGTCACTTCTCCCCTTTCCGCCTCCTTCCGTCCTTCGTCTCCTCGCAATCGCAGGCTCAAGGTCGTAGGTGATCGTTTGTGGTTGCTAGGTTTAGGTTGGAGATCAACTTCTCTCTGGTAGCTGAGAGCTGAGATTCGTGAGAGGCTACCATGTCGCCGCCTTGCCTCATGAGAATTAGAGAGGATGGAGATGGTGAGAAACCTAGATCTGGTGCCTGGTGGAGATCAGAGAGGACATAGATAGTGAGAACGCTAAATCTGGTGGAGATCAGAGAGCGAGACAGTGAGCATGGAAACCCTAGATCGCCAGAGCGAGACTCTCGACTGGAGTCTTGTGGCTGTGCGAGAGTGAGAATCGATTGCGAGAGAGGAGAGACCAAGTGAGGGAGTGCCGAGTGCGGGTGCCCAGCTACCCGTGTGTTTCCCACCTATGCACACGCGTCCAGCATGTGTCCAACATGTGTTAGTCATGACACACGTTGTCTGGAGATGGGGCGATAGGGTATTAACAAATAGGTTGGGAAGGTGGTGTCTGTAGATGGGGTGATAGGGAATAAACAAATAGGTTGGGAAGGTGGAGAGTTAGGAAAGAGGGTGCCTGGGTTAAGACAATAGAGAGTCGAGAGAGAGGGTGGTTGGATAAGGAATGGGAAGATGTGAGGTTTTTTTTTTATACTGAAGGGCATCTTTTAATGAGAAGGATGGGAATATACGGTCAACTTATGTATACTCCATAATTCTTGGTCACTAAATGTTGGCAAAATTTGCAAACTGTCTGAATCGAACACATTCAACTTTTTATTTTGATTTGTCATATGAGAATTTAAGCTAATAAAATAATGAGTCATATCACTACATATAGAATCCCTCTCATTATTTGCACTTTCCAAAATGAAGGATTCATGCAAACTATGGTGGAACCGTGCCTATCTTCTAACACTACATCTCAAAGTTGTGACACACTTGCGTCGTGTCTTACTTCAATATAGCCATGTAGATCTCAATGATTTAAAATATATATTTACAGTTATGATTTGAGGTCCTTTCAATGGATGCGTAGATACCATTGTCGAATGGTTATTAGAAGTAGACATATGCATAGGTGTGCCATATGTGAAGGTGGTGGAGAACTTATTGCAAGATATGCTACAATTTACAATAGTTTGCCACCCTATATGAAGTCAAGGATTGATATGCACCCATATTTTGACAGAGCCAGTGAAGTTATTCAAGTTCTCAATGAAGATATGGACTCTGTACTTGGTCAAAGAGCATTGTTTCAGCTTGTTATCTCGAACGATAACAACTTCCAACATCATGTGGATAATGTTGTCAGCAGAATTAATAGGCTAGCAAGGCAACAAAGATTCTTGATCCAATTCCTAAAATGATGTCAAGCACAGTTGAATGATGTTGCAACGAATTCATTGGAACAACCGAGCATTTCCTATCTTCCTCGGACTGACATTGTTCCCAATCAACATCATGTTGATATGCATGTTTGCTCTGACCCTACAATTAATGATAGTTCCTTTGAGGAGTGTAACAATCTACATGAGGTTGTTGATTTGGCAGTCCCACGTAGTGAAGGTAATAGTTACAAAACCTCATGCATTATTCTATGAGTTAACATTTTTTCTCATCTTGTGTTATAACAAACTAGATGCATGTATCGTGGAAGAAACGAAGGATTTCTATATATCAAGCATGGATCAAAATGTTGAAGATTCTTCTGGTGTTGATATTTCCTATCCAATTTTTGACAATCTTCTCAATGAACCACATAAGTTATCCACACGTAGTTTGTGCAAATTTTGTGGTGCCAAATGCTTCTAATTTGAACCACCATCTTTTTTTTGTATGAAGGGAAAGGTACATTTAGTTACCAATCATGTTCCAATAGAACTATATCATTTGTACACATCGCAAACACCAGATTCTATGGAATTTCTCAGGTCCATTCAAAGTTACAATAGTCACTTGCATTCACATCACACCATATCCATCTAGATGAAAATTTGCATAGTAAGTGGAATGGCATATATACTTTTCGAGTATAGTGTCAAATGTATCATTTCATAAATAGAATACTACCTAGGAGTGATGGACTGAAATACCTACAACTCTAATTCTATGACACAGAGTTTGAGGTACAGAACATAATGAAGGCAACTCCTTCACTAAATACTGAATTAGTTATTAAATTGATGCACATATTTTCTGTAAATCCATATGCCCAGTTTTTTTGGAGCCTCAAGGATATTCCGATGTCAGATAATTTTAGTATTGCCATCAATAAAGATGCACATCTAGATCAGAGGACATATAATTCTCCAACTGCTTCACAAGTTGTGGGTATCTGGATTGAGGGCAATGATGTCAGTGGTGCACAACAGCGAAGCATAGTTGTTTATGCCAATTCAGGTGAACCACATATAGTGCAATCATATTTAGGATGTTATGATCCTCTATCATATCCCTTGTTGTTTCCTAATGGTGAATTCGGTTGGTATCCACACCTCCTCAAAGTTGGTGTACCATGGGATTCCATGCTACATAACTCATCGCATTATGTTGAAGATGTGATGGGCTCGAACATAGCAGGTTAGTAGAATATATATATTCATATATTAACAAATTATGTACCAATATTAAAAAAATTGTATTTCACATCATTCTCATATGTTTTTTAGATGGTGGTGGTAGAAACAAGATATCAGCGAGAGAATACTATTGTTGCAAACTACAAATTTGTGTTCTTGACAAATCAATCTTATTGTATGTGGGTCGTCTCCTTCAATAATATGTTGTTGACATGTACATCAAGATAGAATCAACACGATTAAACTATATCACAAAGGAGCAAAAGCAAATACGTGCTGATTTGTATCAAGAAATCACTGATAGCATTAGATCAAGAGAAGTCCATAGCAGCATGGTAGGTAAAAGAATTGTATTACCTTCATCCTTTATTGGAGGACCACGTGATATGCGTCATAGATACATGTATTCCATGGCATTGGTACAAAGATATGGCAAACCTGATATATTTTTAACAATGACATGTAATCCAGATTGTGATGAGATAAAAATAGAGTTATTCCCTAGACAACTTGCTCAAAATAGACCCAATTTAACAACTAGGGTTTTCAGAGCAAAATTGGAGGATCTAAAGGACTAGCTATTTAAGAAAAAAATATTTGGCATCGTAGAGGCATGTGTTCATGTTATTGAATTTTACAAAATATGACTTCCGCATGCACACATTCTTGTCATCATGAAACGTGACTATAAGATCGTCAATCCAGATCAGTATGATAACATAGTTTGTGCCGAAATTCCAAATCCTGAACTATATCCTTTATTACACACATTGGTTGTCAAACACATGTTGCATGGACCATGTGGTATCCTAAACCCTAAAAATGCTTGCATGGTAAATAGGGAGTGTCGCTTCCGATATCCAAGGAATTTTTGTTCCAATACCTTGCAAGGCAGAGATTCATATCCAATTTATAGGAGAAGAGACAATGGAGTCACTATTGATGTAAGAGGATCCACACTAGATAATAGATGGGTGGTGCCATATAATCTATATTTGTTACAGAGATATAGGTGTCATATTAATGTAGAGGTATGTTCGATCATCAAAGAAGTCTAATACCTCTTCAAGTATATATATAAGGGGCATGATAAGGCTTCAGTCAACATAGCACCTGATATTGCAGACCATACCGTCAATGAGGTGAATCAATTTAGAGATGCTCGATGGATATCTCCATCAGAGGCAATGTGTAGGATATTTGAGTTCAAACTTAGTGAAATAAAACCATCCGTAGTTTCCTTACAATTGCATCTACCTAACATGCATAGTGTTACATTCTTAGAAGATGATAACTTGCAAAATGTTATGGAACGAGATGGAGTTTGTAGGACAATGCTCACTGAGTATTTTGTGACCAACTCACACGATGAAGAATCTCATCAATATCTTTATAAATAATTCCTTGAGAATTATGTGTGGAATAGCTCTGGAAAATATTGGAAGAAAAGAAAGCAAATAGAGGTTATTGGTCGTATCGTTATTGTAAATCATGTTGAAGGTGAGAGGTATTATTTGAGGATATTACTAAATCATGTAAAGGGTTCAATTTCATTTGAGAGTTTAAAGACTGTCAATGGTGTTATCCAACCAACATTCAAACTTTCAGCTGAACATCGGGGTCTTATTGAGAGTGACGATACAATTTCAGAATGTTTAAGTGAGGCAACACATTTTGAATTCCCAGTTTCTCTACGGAGATTATTTGCTATAATATTAGTTTATTGTGAACTAACAAATGTAAGAGCTTTGTGGGATGAAAGCCTTAATGATATGTCAGAAGATTTTTGTAGGACCGGAATCATCGATGAGCATCATTTGGAGCAGAGGGTGCTACAAAATATTAAATCTATTCTTGAGAGCACGGGGAAGGATATAGAGGATTATGACTTGCCAACTTTTGATGATGATTTTTCAATAAATACTGGACAAAACATGTCATGTGAAATTGTTGAAGAGATAAATATACAAGCAAAGAGGATCTATCATTCATTTCATCACTAAACAATGACCAACAACATGCATTCAACGAGATATTCAACTACATAGTGGGAAACTAGCCTGGTGTATTCTTTGTCGATGGTCCTGGTGGAACTGGAAAGACATTTCTATACAAGAAATTGTTAGCAAAATTAAGGTCTATGGGTTTCATAGCAATCGCAACAACAACATCTGGGGTTGTAACATCAATCTTCCCTGGGGGGAGAACTGCTCATAGTAGATTCAAAATTCCAATTAAAGTTGAAAACAATTCAACTTGTAACATAAGCAAATAGAGTAGTCTAGTAGAACTTCTTAGATTAGCAAAATTAATTATATGGGATGAGGCATCCATGACAAGGAGACAAGCCTTTGAAGCCTTAGATCACACTTTGCAAGATATCATGGGATCGAGCCTACCATTCGGGGGGAAAGTGGTAGTTTTTGGTGGTGATTTCAGACAAGTTTTGCCTGTTGTTCGACGTGCAACTAGAGGTGAGACGATTGATGCAAGTCTTATAAAGTCATTTCTTTGGGAGAAAATGCATAAACTGAAACTAAAGCAAAATATGAGAGCTTTGTCAGATTCCACCTTCTCAAACTTTCTACTACGTATAGGACAAGGAACAGAACCAATATTCGATGACCATTACATTCTCCTCCCACATGAAATGGTTCTTGAGTACATAGATGATGCGACCTCTAAGAAACGACTCATAGAACATGTCTTTCCATCTCTCGGTGATAATGCAACATCGACTGACTACATGATGAATCATGCAATATTATGCACGATGAATGAGTATGCTGATGAAATGAATAATGATCTCATACAACAATTTCCTGGGGAGGAGATCTCATATTATAGTTTTGACAGTGCTGTTGATGATGAAAATCATAACTACCCTGAAGAATTCCTCAATTCACTGGTTCCAAACAGTTTGCCCCCCTCATGTATTGCGGCTAAAGAAAAACTATCCTATAATGTTGTTGCGAAATATTGATTCGGAAAATGAGTTATGCAATGGTACATGACTGGTTTGTAAAGGGTTTCAGAAAAATGTAATTGACGCAGAGGTTACAGTTGGTCAAGCACGTGGAAAAAGAGTTTTCATTACTAGAATACCTCTTATAATGCCTGACAATGATGGTCTTCCATTTCTTTTAAACAGAAACAATTTCCTGTGCGTTTGAGTTTTGCAATGACAATAAATAAGTCACAGGGTCAAACTATCCCTAATGTCAGAATTTATTTGCCTCATTTCTCTCATGGACAGTTGTATGTAGCACTATCCAGAGGGACATCCCAAAATACAACGAAGGTTTTGGTTAAACCAGGAGAGAAGAATTTCAATGGTGGAACATTTACAAAAAATATAGTATACAAAGAAGTATTATCCTTTATTGATGGTATGCTTTTATCTTAGTATTTTATGTTGATTATTTGTATATACAACTTTTCTAATCTAACATTTTTACATGTTATAAATAGGATGAAGAAATATAACTATACACCCTTTCGATGTATACATCGATACCTACACTAGAATTTAAAGGTTCGCGTGGCCTTCAAATGGAAAGCACATGAAATATCAAGGGGGAGAATGCAACAAAAATTGTTGTTTATCGATGAAGAGGTATACTAGATTACAAAGTTCTAAATTTGTTCTTATTTAAAATACATTCATGTGTTTATGTAATGCGTCAATGTATCTTTTGTTTCTTATAAGGGAGAGAGGATGGAAGCCAGATTAATTGGTGATGTAGTTAACCAATTCAGTAATACTTTTAATGAAGGAAATTGTTATGTATTGAATAATGTTCGTGTTGAATAAATTCACAATGACTATAGAAATGCAAAGCGGAATGAAGAGTGCATAATTAACAAAAATTGTGTGGTTGCTGAAGCATCTAAAGATTATGAAAAAATACATGTTTACTCATTCCAATTTACCGAGTTTGATGACTTTCAGGGTCTTCAAGATAAGAAGACATTTCTTATAGGTATTTTTACTTTAATTTCATTTATAATATCATTTTATAATATTATTAAGTCTTCTATGTCAATTACAGATGTCATTGGAATGATTACTAATGTTGATGATATTCAAAGCATTACGAGGAAATCAGTTCAACAGGTTGCCAAGTGTGACATCATATTACAAAATGAAATGTAATCAATACAAATTTTTTAAATTACTCAATCACTAAAACAAAGTATTCATATATTAACACTTATATGTATATTTATGGTATTTAGGCACACTATGGCTAAGTGCTCATTGTAGGGTGAAATAGCTATGATGTTACATGACAACTTAAAAGCATAGTATGAAATGAGAAGTATAGTTGTTATTACTAGATTGCAAGTTCGATGCTTCTAAGGTAAGACACAATCAATAAATTTAATTCTATTTGTGAGACTTATTTTATATTATTTTAATTTTAATTATAGGTTTATACCTATAAAGTACTTACACAACAAGACTTCTCTTTAACCCCCCGTTGCCACGAGTTGATGAAATGAAGTCAAGGTTGCATTTTCATATTACACATTCAAACGGTAGTTCATATATATTTCTTTCTAAATTGAATTCTATAAATTCAATAGGTTGTCTGAAAGCGGTGTTGGATCTTCATCACTTGCAAATGTGTCCATGCAAAAAGAGAATATAGAGGCAATAAGGATCAATCTTTCCATCTTGCATGAATCCCTACAGAGTGGGACACTACACAAAGTAAGTAATGGTAGTTTGTAACTTACACAAATACTTAAATGTATATACCATGAAAATAACATGTTGAATATTTTTAGGATCACATTTATGAAATTAAGGCGGTAGTTGTACAGATTTACCATGATAGAACCCTTTGGTACAATGCATGTGTGAGGTGTAGCAAGAAAGTATATGATGAAAATGGTCAAGGCAAGGTCTGCCCCAAATGTGGAGCAAAAGATAGTGTCCTCAGGCAATTTACCTTCTTTTATTATGTAATACATCTATATATTATAATTTTCTTGTAAATTAATATTTCATTTTGTTGATTATAGGTACATTATGAAATTTGAAGTCATGGATGCTTTTTATTCTATTAAATTAACATTATTTGACACAACTGTGCATGATCTCCTTGGTTATACCGTTGTAGAGCTAAACAATATCCACTCACAGGTACTCCATATTTTTATACATATATATAGAATATTAATGAACTTTACATCTGTATTAATATTAAATTGGTCTAATAATATAGGAAAATGGTGAAGAGATGGTGGATATCATATTATCAAAGGAAAAATGGAATCAATTACTTTTTCATGTCAAAGCACAAGATGCCCAATCATTGTTTTCTTAAATCACAAGGGATGCCAACAACAATGAAGCAAACGGCTAAAGTCTTAGATGTAGTTCCCTTAGATATTAAGCAAGAATGTATGAGTCTTTTATTTGACATCAAACACAACATTAATTTTTGATTTTCTTTTGTATCTATCTTAAAATCTGAATTGATACTTTTGTTTTCCATATAATTTATATTCCCAGTTGTGTTTTATGATACAATCTTTTTATGATTGTTATTTGTATATACTTACAACAAAAGTCATTCCAAAGCTTTGTGTGACAACAAATACAAAATCATCAATAATTACAGTTGAAACATAACATTTTGCATATACGATTATATTATTAAATTGTCTGAATATTTACACTAATCATTTTTTCATATGTGAAAGGTTTGAAATCAAATTATAAGATCTTTAGGATTAAATCACCAGAAAGTGAGCACATGCATTGATTAAAAGTGAGATATTATACTATAATATTTATTATTTATTTATTTTCTGTTTCTTATTAAATAATTAAACTCATATTTTCTTCTCCAATCAGGTATCCACCTCTCTTTGATTGTTCGTATGAGGATGAGCTCATTAAATTTCAATTTTGGATGGGAAAACAGACGCGTCACATCACCTACTAATTTTTGTCACATAATGAACTTTTAGTTACAAAATGAATATGTATTTTTATTATTTATGAAAGCAAATTGTCAACATAGAACATACATTTATAAATTCAATTTTTCTTATTTAACAATATTAACATTATAGTATTTTTCTATTGCAATTCCAACAACTTTTATATGTCATGTGCATGTGCACGTGTGTGTTCACTAGTGTTAACATAAATGTTGCTTCAATGGTGCAAGCCGAGTGGAGCAGAGTGATTTACAGATATAGGAGGAAAAGACAGTTACAATGACCCTAGTAGGTGTGGATTTGGAAGGGGTGAGAGAATACGTGGGGTGGGGAGGTAGGAAAGCAGAATAAGAATAAAAAAAAGTGGAGGAATAATTGTGGGAAAAGAGAGTCAAAGAGCACCCCCAAGAAATTCAAATTCCAACTTTTTAATTGGTTAGAATTATATGAATGGTATAAATATGGGCACAAAGATTCAAAACAAAATATGGGCACAAAGATCATGGGTGTAGATTGAATGGTTAATAGGAGTGATTTTGTGGTCAAAGAATTTCTTAATGTTTATCATTTACTTTAAATAAAATAGAGAGTGGAAAGTGGAACTGACAACTAAATAACACTAAAACAGACATGGATATGAAGATCACGAGTGTACAATGAATGATATAATTAACAGGAGGAGTGATTGTATGGTCAAAGAAATCTTTAGTATTTATCATTTACTTTGGTAGAATTGGATACATATTTCATAAATAACAATTGGTTGCGGTAATGAAAAAAAACATGCGTGTGAGGGATGGATGATGGGAAGAGATAATTGAAAGTGCATGTGTCAAGTAATTAGTTTGTTGACTCGGTTTTCAGAAATAAAATGTACAATTATCTTTATATATGAGTATATAAAAGAAAGAAGTTAGGAGATCCATATGTTAAGGAAACAGTTGTGCATCAGATATTTTTTTAGAAGTTATGATAATTTTTTTAAAATAATAATAATAATAGGGAATTAGGAATTATTAATTTAACAGGAAAACACTGGATTCGAAGGCTCATATGTTAAGTAATCATTTGTGGGAGAGAAGTTAGAAGGTCAATATATGTGTATATATAAATAATGAACATTTATGGAAAATTAATTTCTAAAACTAATTATGGTAATAAGGAGTTACAAAGGAAAAAAGTGCATTTAGTGGAGCATTTCTCTCAATACAAAATACAATTTAGTGGAAAATTTCTGTTGTGATTCAAACCGCAAAAATAAATGTGCAATTAGAATTTATCCATGTATAATGAAGAGAATTGACAAAAAGAGAAAAATGAACAGTGAAAGGATACTATAAGTTAGTATAAAGTAGTTACATTTATATTGGAATACTGTGTGGTTAATGAATCACCTTCCTTTCCGTTTCTTTGAACTATAAAAATAGATATACAATTAGCATTAACCTATTGATGATATAAAGTAATTACATTTATATTGGAATACTGTGTGGTTAATGAATCACCCTCCTTTTCATTTCTTCAAACCATAAAAGAAGATATATAATTAGCATTAACCTGTTGATTATCACGATAAAAAAGAAGGAACACAAAAGGCAAAAGATACATGTAGTTATTACTAAACAATCACATGTAGTTGTGGTGATGTCTTCAAACCACAAAAATACATGTGTAATCAGAATTTATCCGTATATAATTAGGATTATTGACAAAAGAGGAAAATGAACATTGAAAGGACACTATAAGTTAGTATAAAGTAATTACATTTATATTGGAATACTGTGTGGTTAATGAATCACCCTCCTTTCCATTTCTTCGAACCATAAAAGCAGACGTACAATTTGCATTAACCTATTGATAATTAAGATAAAAAAGAAGGAACATGTAAAGACAAAAAAAAGAATAAAAATCATTATAATAGAGAAAAAAATGTGAAAAGAGATTGAGTGAAGGGGAGAACGACAACTCAGCATTAGCCAACTCCCTCTTTTTATAGTAGTATTTATATATACATATATATATATATATATATATATATATATATATATATATAGTCAGGCTAGAATACACTCGAGTGTATAGATTACATTGTACACCCCAATGGTGTTTTCCTATCTAAACCATTTTTCCTAAATCTAATTCATTGACCTTAATGGTTACAATAATAATAGGCCGCATACCAAATTTGAGCTCATTTGGATGAGTTTAAGTCACTCATCCAAGGGCAACAAAATCGACGCACAAAACTAATTTGAAATGCCTCATTTTTGCATCCTTTAGATGCACGACCTATAAGTGTCCAAATGAGCTAAAATTTATTATATTGTATGTTATTAAGATATTTAAGAAGATAAACTATATAGATTTTTCAAAAAGTTATTGCTTATTTAAAAATGACTGAGGTGTACGGTGCCTCCGGTACACTCGAGTGTACACTAGCCTGACTCTCTCTCTCTCTTTATATATATATATATATATATATATATATATATATATTGACATACACACATATGTATATATATGTGTGTATATATATGTATATATATATATATATATATATATATATATATATATATAGACATACACACATATGTATTATATATGTGTGTATATATATATATGTATATATACATACATACATATATACATATATATATATATGCGTATATATGCATATATATACATATATAAACATATATATATATATATATATATATGCATATGTATATATATTATATATATATATATGCATATGTATATTATATATATATATATACATATATATACATATATACATGTATATATATATATATATATATATATATATATATATATATATATATATATAGACATATATATATGTATATACATATATATATGGCTGTTCATTCGTTGCCCGGCGGGTAGCCAGAATTTTCGCTACCCGCTGAAGTAACTCGGGTCAAAAGAGTAACTATATGGTATGTTGGAGTAACCCGTCTGAATAGCAAGAGTAACTATATGGTATGCTAGAGTAACTCTGAGTGCAAAAGAGTAACTGCGCAGAAAATATACAATCAATAATATATATGGATGGGTTTTTTGATTTGGGGGGGGGAAATGATATTATTTTTTTATCAAATTGTTTGGAGAGCTAGACAAAATTATCCTCTACAATTGCGAAAAAAATTTAAATAAAAAACCAAGAAGTGTGAAATATATATATGTGTGTGTGTGTGTGTGTGTATACATATATACAGTCAGTAATATATATGGATGGGTTTTATGATTTTGGGGGAGCAAATGATATTATTTTTTGATCAAATTTTTAGGAGAGCTAGATAAAATGTTCCTCTACAATTGCGAAAACAAAAAATAAAAAAATATCAGGAAGTATGAAAAAAAATATCAGGAAGTGTTGCCGGGTAGCTACCCATTAGTTACCCGCCAGGTATTAAAGATAAGCCCTATAAATACATACATACATATATATATACATACATATATATATATATATATATATATATATATATATATATATATATATATATATATATATATATATATAGGCTGTTTGTTATTTCCCGCACGGGTACTGTAGTGGGGCTACCCGTCTCTTTGACGCGGTGGCATTTTACGTAAATATGACCGATTGTTGTACGCATCAGCCGCCGACCCCGCCGTTGCGGCATCCTCCTCATCGAGCTATGCGATGGTCAGGTCCGTCAACACTCTGTACGCGCGTCTTAACTGGCCGTCTATCTCCGACCTCCACCTATCTCCAACTCGATAATCTCTCTAATAAGAAGGGTTTTAATCCCCAACAGGTCACTTACGGTCTTCATCAAAAATCCATCTTCCACGCCATTCCAATCTATGACTATCCTTAGAGGTAATCATATTCATTGAACATCTGGTAGTGTGGCTGTGGTCTGGTGTGATAAGGTGCTCGAGTTTGTGGATGTATCCGGCAATCGACTAGTAGGCTCCATCACGAAATGCCTTATTGGCAGGATAGGGGTAAAAGTATTTGAAGTTGGAAACTGCCTTGCTCCGCCAGCATCTGACCAGCAACACAACCCACATTGAAGAAGTAGGTGTATTTTTCAATTATGGTTTACAACCTGAATACCAAATTCTGTGTTGAGCAGTTGATTATCTGCTAAGTATAATCCCTTCTATTTCCCTTCTTTTTGTGCTATATGTTTTTAAATGAAGTTTTTTAGTATTTTTCATTATATATGTATATGTTTATTTAGTAGTAACACAGTCGTACTACATGTTTTATTTTGTAGTTACTTTTATATGATCTGTTTGTTGTAGTTATTTTTCGTGCTGTATTAGTCACTTTTATATTTATATAGTTTCTGTTTTGTTTACAGAGTTACTTTTCGATCTCTGCAATGGATGCTAGTCTTGATACTGATGCTGCTAATGCTATTATTGACATTGACGATGATAATGTTCATTCTTCTTCATCTGTTGCTGCTGATACTGTATCCTCAGTTGATGTCCCTAGAGTTGGATTACAATTTGGAAGTTTAGATGATGCCATATCGTTTTACTATAGGTATGTTGGTTTGATTGGGTTTAATGTTAGGAAAGATGATAATCGTTATGAACGAGGTACTAAGATCTTACTTGCTAAAGATTTGGTATGTGATAAGCAAGGTCAGAATAGTTGTTCTAAGAGATCCAAAGGTCTTCTTAGTCCTGTGTGTGACAATATTGGTGAGTTGCATGAGAATTTATCTAAGAAGCACAAGCATTCTGTGAAAAGGTGTAGTTGTAAAGCAATGATCCGATTTACATTAGATAAGTATTTATCTGTATGGTTTGTTACTGCTTTTGTTGATGAACACAATCATGATCTTGTCGATGATTCTCACTTGCGGTACTTGAAGTGTAATTCATCTCTTGACCAAACTCAAAAAGAGATGCTTTCTTCTATGAGTCAAGCAAATATACCTGTCTCCAGACAACTTGCATTGATAGCAAAAGAGTCTGGTGGTTATGAAAACTTGACATTTACAAGTAGACAAGCCCATGGACATCTCAGTAGCAAGAGGAAGGAGTCATCTTTATATGATGTGGACATGGTTTTGGATCGTTTTGCAAGCTTGAAGGTTTTAGATTCTAAATTCTTTTACTCTTATCAAAATGATTCTGATGGTTGCTTGACACATTTGTTTTGGTCTGATCCAGTTTCTGTTGATGACTGTGCATTATTTGGAGATGCTATTGTATTTGACACCACTTACCGTACCAACAAGTATTCCATGGTTTTTGGAATGTTTGGTGGTGTGGATCACCATCACAAGACGGTGTTGTTTGCTTCAGCTCTGTTGGTTGATGAGAAGTATGACTCTTTTCTTTGGGTTTTCAAGCAATACTTACTTTGTTTTGGCAAAGAGCCAGTTTCCATTATAACTGACCAAGACCCGACTATGAATGCTGCTATCATTACTGTTTTTCCAAACTGTAAGCATCGTTTTTGCAGCTGGCACATCCTACAAAAGCTTCCATCTAAGCTTGGTAGTGTTCCAAACAAGGATCAGATTATTAGCTCTTTGAATGATTGTGTATGGAATACAGACGATATAGACACATTTGAAGAGAGGTGGAATTTTGTAGTTGAAGAGAATGACCTATTACATATTAGTTGGCTTTCTGATATGTATGCTATGCGGTGGGATTGGGTCCCATGTTTTATGTAGGATTCTTTCTTTGTTGGTATGAGGACAACACAAAGAAGTGAGATCTTGAATGCTTTCATTCGAAGTCATGTCAATAGTAGGAAAATGCTTTTTGAACTTGTATGTTGCTTAGAGACTGCCTACTCTCATGTGCGGGAGATTGAAAATTTCAAAGATTTTGATGATGATTACAACAATCTTCCTTTGTCATCAGTATGGCCTTTGGAGGAGCAAATGAGAGGTATATACACCAAGGCAATTTTTAAGATCTTTCAAGCTGAAGTTCATCAAAGTATGGTAGATAATGTAAAAGAAACTTCTGATGATGTTGAGTTTGAGGTATATCATCTTGGTGGTTCTTGTTCTCCTCATCTTTTGAAGAAAGACTCCTCCACTGGTATGGTATCATGCAATTGTTTCATGTTAGAATTCAAAGGAATTCCATGTAGACACATACTTGCTTATCTAAAGAGTCGTGATTTTTGCACTCTTCCTGAGCCATATATACTGAAGAGGTGGACTAAAGGATATAGAGATCATCCTTTGATTTTCGGCAAATCGTCTATCATGCAGCTATCCACTGGGAAGAGACCGCAGTTGGTATCTGCTTGCAATTCAATTGTTAATATAGCGTGTAGGAACAACGCTATAGATATGTGTCTTGAAAAACTCATTGCTTTGCGAAAGGAGCTGTTGGAATTAGATGTTGATGATGTTGGTGTAACTGGTTCGAATACAACTTCTTCTTCTGCTGTCAAGGTCCATATTCCCAGTGTTTGTAAAACTAAAGGTAGACCAAGATCTACTGATGTGCGGATTAAATCTGTAATTGAAATTTCTCAATCTAAAATGCGACAGTGTAAGAATTGTTTACAATATGGTGTTAACCATGACAGCAGAAACTGCCCATTAAAGAAATAGGTGTGTGTTTGAATTCAGCTTCTGTGGTCTGCTGTGGGTCGTATGGCTTACTGAAGTTGTGGATTTGATGCTACTGCTGCTGTGGTCTGCTGTGGTCTTCCTGTTGTGCTTCATGAAGCTACGAATTTTCTGCTACTGCTGACAATGTTGTTATTAAAGTTGATTTATTCACTAGTTTTACTATAATGGTATCCAATTGTTTAGTGTGTGAGTCATGTGAAATTCTGATGTAATTGTAATGGCCAATATGTACTGTGTGACAGTTGTAATTGATATTTGATTATAATGGTATCCAATTGTTTAGTGGGTGAGACATGTCAAAGTTACTATTCTTTCATGCATTCAGACTTGGCACACCATCTTATGATTTTTCTTCATTCTGCTTGTCACCTGCTCTTTCTTTGGTCTCTTCTTGATCTCTAGTGCAATGGGTCAGCACCAGCAAACCTGTTTATAGCATGAACAACCAGCCAAAACCAAAAAACACTTGAGAATCAGGATCAAATCAGACAATATATAGCTCTGTGAAGTAAAAATCTCTAGGAGGGGTAGACTGCGTAGGTAGTGATGGGGAAGATTATCGACCAAAAGGCTAAGAGAAAAGGGCGGCGGTGCATACCTATTTGTGAAAGGAAGGCTGGACAGAAGAAGAATCAGTGTCTTCTGCAGATGTTGAGGTGTCTGCTGTTGTGGATGAGTCAACCTGAATGGGATTTACAGCTGATCTCGGTGCTGCTTGGTATATGTCCCTAACGAAGAGATGATCTGCAGAGTCCTCTGATCCAGAGTATACTTCGTCGCCAGGCATTCTGAAGAGTGGAATAAGCTCAGTTGGTGTTTCTAAGAACTGATCTGTGATCCATGCTGTGATGGTCTGGTGATCAGTTGGCTTGAGGTAGATGATCCAACCTTTGCGAAGACTGAGGTGTGCGATCATCCTTTTCCAGCCCTTAGCAGTTGAAAGTGACCCATTTTTATTCTGCATAAGGGTTATCTGGAAAGACTGGTTTCCGATTAGGAAGGTGGTCTTTCCTGGATTGATGTGAAAATGGAGATGGTTCCATTCTATAGGAAGTTGAATGGATTCCATTGTCTTGTCGTCAATGGTGTAGGTGATGGGATGGATGAACGGCTCCATGGTAGGCTGTGAAGAAGGTAGTTTGTGAAGAATTTGGCTGTGAAGAAGGTAGTTTGTGAAGAATTAGGCTGTGAAGAAGGTAGGTGAGATGAGAGCACTGGATGAAAGGGCGAAATGAGAGCTCTTGGTGAAAGGGCGAAATGGGGGTAGCAGTGATCTGTGTTTTTGGTGTTGCAAAGATGCACACTAGAGTCTGCATACATTCTACTATTTTTGATCAGTTACAGATTTTCGAAGGTTACTTTTCTTGGTGTTGCAAAGATGCACACTAGAGTCTGCAGACATTCTACTGTTTTTGATAAGTTATGCAGATTTTCTACTGTTTTTGACAAGTTACAGATTTTCGAATGTTACTTTTCTTGGTGTTGCAAAGATGCACAGTAGAGTTTGCAGACATTCTACTATTTTTGATAAGTTACAGATTTTCAAAGGTTACTTTTGTTGTTGTTTACATAGTTACTTTTTCATTTGTTGAGTTACTTTCCCGATTCAATAAGTTATGTTATACATCGCACAAGTTACTTTCTTGTTGGATGAGTTACTTTCCCGATTTAATAAGTTACGTTATACATCACACAGGTTACTTCTTTGTCAATAGGGTTACTTTTTCATCCGGAGAGTTACTTTCATGTGGATATAGTTAGTTGTTAGTTCATCGAGTTAGTTTCCTTCTCAGGGAGTTACTTTTTGTTTTACATATTTACTTTTCAGTTACTTTTTTGCTGGACGAGTTACTTTCTCGATTCAATAAGTTACGTTATACATCACACAGGTTACTTCTTTGTCAAACGAGTTACATTTTCATCCAGAGAGTTACGTTATACATCACAGAAATTACTTTTTAGTTTAACGAGTTACTTTTTGTTCCAGATAGTTACTTTCATGTCGATATAGTTACTTGTTAGTTCATCTAGTTACTTTTCTTGGATCAAAGTTACTTTTTAGGATACATATTTACTTTTAAGTTCGGAAGAGAGTTACTACACTCATGCAATGAGCACCTACTGATCACAGTAATTATCATTAAAACAACTTTACAGAGTTTACTTCAGATTCTATAACATAAGCCTTGCATTCCATAACCATATACACATATAACTGATGAACCCGTAGGTTCAAATGTCAAACAAAAAGTAACAAAACATAACCATAACCATATACATATAGTATTGGTTGCAGAGTTTACTTCAGTTTCTGTAACATACACTTCTCATTGTGATACTACATTGTTTATCTAAGAGTTCTTTTTAATCTGACATGAGCCAAGCATTCAGACTTGGCACAACATCTTCTTCTTTTTCTTTGTTATGCTTGTCACCTGCTCCTTCTTTGGTCTCTTGTTGATCTCTAGTATGTTCTTCAACTGGCTACAGTCTCCCCTTCTTCATCATTGTTTGGAAGATCTCTGCCCTTATTGCAGGGATGTCTTTGCTCGTGAAGTTCATTTCCTTTCCATTCACTAAGCATTCCAGATACTTCATAACATAGACTCAACAGTCAACATCATCATCTTCTTGCTGGGGGCAATCAGGGTACTCTATTGGCCATTGAGACAGTTGACTTCCACGTTCAGGCACCCCCCTGAAGAATTCATGAACGAACCCCACCTGCATGCACAACAAAACATTAATAAGTATAATGTAACCTACACTAGTTCATTCAACTGTTTTCTAACAGTTTTTCTTTTTTGTTCCTTACCCATCTATTCACTTCTCTCAGATTTTAAACTTCCTGACATTGAGTTATAAGACCTGTGCACCCCATCCCTAAAACTTGCTTCTAGCAAATGCCAGTGATTGTCGTTGTTAAGTATTGTAAACACGGAGTCCATTGTCATGAATTCCTTGTCAGGTACATTGAAGAGTGGTGACAGCATATCAATCTCTTTGAGTGTTATCTCATCCACCATCATGTTTTGCTTTTGCTGTAAAAACAATATTGTGAATTACTTTTCTGCAACCTTTAGTGGCCTTGTTGTGATAAATGTAATCTAGTGTGATAGTCTATTTGTTTTACTGGAACATAAGTGCTTAAGCAATGCCATGAAAGCAGTCCCTTCTTCCTCTTTCAGCTTGTTGTCTCTTTCAACATTTGTACAAAGCAATCCATTATCTGAAAATGCACAAGCATCAATTAGCAATCTATAATTTCGTAATAAATATTTCATATTCCATTTCTTACAGGTGACTGCATCATCTTATCCTTAAACAACATCGCTGATAAGTCCTTTCCCGTGCACCATGCGTCCTTTCCAAAAATCCATTCTCTTCTTGACCTGTGCATTTTTATTTATTTTTCAAAAGAATTCATACTGAAGATGTGAGACAGAAATTTATGGATTGATCAAGTAATACATAATAAACATGTGATTGATAGAACTTTAAAAAGTATCTACTTACACTTCATCAATGTTGTCAATAAATTCTTTGACATCCTCTTGCATCTCCTTTGGTCTAAAGTGCTCGAATCCTATGAATGTTGAATTCTTTTTCTATTTTTGAAGTACAAATTTTGGTTAGTAGTCTATGTAAAAGACATATTTTATTGCAGTTACTCTACTGTTTAGTCCATAATATTTCTTTACATTCCATAATATTACTCTATCATTATCACAGTTACTTTTTATATTAACATAGTTACTTTATGGATGACATATTTTACTTTTCAGATCAGACTGTTGCTTTATTGATGGAACGAGCACCATTACTAAACAAATTTTACCTGTGCATGCCTTCTTATCTTGATATTTTCCTCTATGCTCCCAATGACCATCTGCATCTTCCCCTTCCTCTTTCTCAACATTTTAGTTGTTTTCATCTCAACTTCACCAAAATTTATATCCTTCTCATTCACTCCAACTTCATTGTCTATATCCATCATTATGCTTTCCATTACATCTTCTGTGAGCTCTGTTTTATCTGCTAGTTGTTCTTTTTCTTCTGTGTTTTTTTCTTCAGTTGGATCTTCTTTAGATGGATCTTTTTCCATTTCATCTTGTGTTGGTTCTTTGGTTTATTCAGATGGAACTTATTCTACTTTCTTTGAATCTTGTGGTACATTTTCTGTCATTTTATCCACTAATTTTCTCCTTAGTTTAAGCTTGCTCAATCTTGGTCTTTCTTGTGTAGGTCCATGTTGGTCCATTTCCAACAACTTTTTCTTCAGATCACCTGAATGCCAACTTTCATTCTCAATGAAATTGGGAGTTGGTGTAGCTGCAGATTGTGAATGCTTGTAATTGTCAGCTTGGATCCTTAGCAATCTATTTTCAGATTCAACTTCCTCTAGTCTTCTCTTCAACTGCTCATTTTCTTCTCTTAGAACAGTAAAAGCTTCTAGTGCAATTCTGTTGCATGTTTCCTTCTGCAGTCTCAGCTCGTCCTCAAGAATCAATATTCTATTCTCCAAGCTTCCTGAGACTTCTCTGCTTGTGTTATATGATGTAAGTATCTTCTTACTAACTACCTTGCTCTTGGCTTTATTTGCTGTGAGATAATAAGGCAAATCTTTCACTGCCTTTGCAGCTTCCCAATCATCATTGTCATCCTTCTTCAACACTGTAGAAACCCGTGCACAAAAGTTATCAATTTATTATAAAGCTTTTATATTATTTGGCATATTTATTTTCACTTTACCCATACTGATTCTTACATTGTCATTGTCCAAAATTTTAAAATCTTTCACCATCTTAACAGGAGTTGCCCATCTTTTTATTCATGGTTTTGCTTCAAAGAATGTAGGCTCTGCTATCCCTGTTAACTCATAAGCCCAGACCTGTGTTGACAAGAAAAGTATAAATCAGTGTTTTAAATGTTCATATATGGTTGTTTAATGTAACCAAAGTAACTATGAAATGTGTCACTTACACACAAGCACATTACACATACAGTTGTGTAGAGTGTTCTTTTGCTTGTTTCCCCTCTTCTCCTCATCCTTATATTCTCACTTAAAACTTTCATTTTCTTGAATATGCTCCCGTGCACTAACTTTGCCCAGTTTAACTGCCCTGTAGCAGTTACATCATCCAAATAATGTAGAAGGTAAATGGGGGCACAATAGCTAGTGTCCGGTAAAAGGAATGTTGCTAACAAGTGCAACATCCATGCACGACACATATTTTGGTAGTTTTCTTCAGAGTCATTATTTGCAAATTCCTGCCAGAGTTTACTCAAGTTCTCCTTGTGTAACACATCCTTCTCTTTTATTTTCTTACTACTTTCACCAACTGTATCTTTTCCTCTTGTTGCATTAGCAAAATCCTCCCATATTTTTCTTACAATCTGTGATTGCTTTCGTGGAACTATATCCATACCTTTACTAGGCAAACCTAGTATCACTCCTACATCGTCTACAGTCATCCTCACCTCAAAACTTGGTGCTAACATGAACTTGTCATCTTCAACATATCTCTCTATCAAATCTTCTAAAAGAGTTACATCTACAGTAAGATGAGGCATGGCTATCAGATTTGCAAATGTGGTTGACTTCATCATCCTCATTTGATCAGTGCTATACAACATGCTGTTTTGTATGCTGTTGTAACCTTTTATGTAGCATCTATGGAAAAGATTTCCTGTACCTGCATATATATGAAAAAGTTTGTGTTAATTTGTCTAGTTACTTTTTAGATTTCAGTGTTACTTTTTCAGTTCAACATGTTATTTTCTATCCGTCACATCTACTCTTGTTTTTAGGTAGTTACTTTTTAACTTTCAGAGTTACTATTCATTTTTCAGAGTTACATAGTACAATATCACATTTGCAAATGCGGTTTAGCTTTCTTGGATCAAAGTTACTGTTTGATCTGTAGCAGTTACTCTTTGAACCACATAGTTACTTTCATGTCGATATAGTTACTTGTTGGTTCATCTAGTTACTTGGATCAAAGTTACTGTTTGATGTATAACAGTTACTTTCATGTCGATATAGTTACTTGTTGGTTCATCTAGTTACTTTTCTTGGATTAAGGTTACTTTCCAGTTACTTTAGTTACGTTTCTTGGATCAAAGTTACTGTTTGATGTGTAACAGTTACTTTTTGATCCAGAGAGTTACTTTCATGTCGATATAGTTACTTGTTGGTTCATCTAGTTACTTTTCTTGGATCAAGGTTACTTTCCAGTTACTTTAGTTACGTTTCTTGGATCAAAGTTATTGTTTGATGTATAACAGTTACTTTTTGATCCAGAGAGTTACTTTCATGTCGATATAGTTACTTGTTGGTTCATCTAGTTACTTTTCTTGGATCAAGGTTACTTTCCAGGATAATTATTGTGATCAAAGTTACTCTATTGTCAGCACCGTTACTCTTTAGTCCAGCAAGTTACACATTCGTATATAAGTGTAAAGATAATAAATATTACCTTCTTCTGTAATTTTTGCTTTTCCTTTTTGCTTGGTTTTTTGTTCTAAAGTCTTATTCTGGTTTCTTTTGCGATATTCTGCTTCATCCTGTTCAACTTCTTCAACATCTTCTGTTTCTTGCTCTTTAGTCTCTTCATGTACTACAGCCAATTATTTGTCAGTAACGTCATCAACTTGTTTCTCCCCTGATTCATTTTCAATTTCTGGCTCTTCAATCTCTTCATGCACTACATCCAATTGTTTCTCAGTAACCTCATCGGCTGGTTTCTCCCCTGACGTGTTGTCATCTCCAGCTGTCTTATGGAGAGTGTCAGTTTTCTCAATGTTGTATTTATTCTTCTTAACTTTCTTTTCTTTTCTCGGCTCTTCAATACTCTTGCCTGTTTCATCTCCTTGTAGTATGGTTGTAGCTACATCTTCTATCATGTTGACCACATCTTCATAGTGCTTGCTCAACAAATCTTCACTTTTTGTTATTTTTGTACTTCCCTTTCCTGTCGCCGGGAGAAGAACGCCACACACAACAGTGCAAGTACATACCAGAGGCCGAAGAATTCGGCTGTTGGGGTTGGGAAGTGGAGACCAAGGTGGATGAATTTGGGAGTTTTGGAGCGGGAAGACGGCGGATTTTGGGAATCTCTGGCGGAGAATGAGTCGTGAATGTGCTTCTTCTGTAAGTCGCGCGCCCTTGTTTTTTTTGTATTATTTACAATACATGCCACCGCGTTTTCTTAAATGGGTAGCCCCGCTACAGTACCCACGCAGGCAGTGAAAACACACTCATATATATATATATATATATATATATATATATATATATATATATATATATATATATATATATATATATATATATATATATATATATATACACACACATATACACAAATACACTCAAGTGTGTTTTCATATCAAGACTATTTTTTGTAAAATGTAAACCATTGATCTTCACTGTCATACTATAACTAGTCTACGTACAAATTTTGAGCCCATTTGGATGAGTTTAAGTTACTCATTCAAGGAGAACAAAATTGACGTGCAAAACTAATTTAAAATGCATAATTTTTGTGGTATGTATAACATGACCTTTAAATGTCCAAATGTGCTCAAATTTTGTATATGATCTATTCACAATATGTTTAAGAAGATCAACGGATTAGATTTTTGAAAAAAATATTACATCAAGAAAAACTATTTGAGTGTATTCTGCTCCGAATACACTCGAGTGTATTCTAGCCTGACTCATATGTATGTATATATTCACATATGTATATATACAATACATATATATATACATACATACATACATATAGCCTGCTGGCAAGGGAATAGCCCGGTTGGCAAATTTCGCAGGTCCCCAATGAAGGGACCCAGGTTCGAAACCACACGGAGAAGCATCTCTTGATTTATCACCCTCCCGGGCATCCGGCCCCCGCCACAGGTTATGGGAGAGGGGAGAGAAATCTTTCTCTCTTAATCCCATACATATATATAGCGGCAAGGGAATAGCCCAGTTGGTGAATTCCGCTGGTCCCCAATGAAGGGACCCGGGTTCGAAACCACACAGAGAAGCATCTCTTGATTTATCACCCTCCCGGGCATCCAGCCTCCGCCATGGGTTATGGGAGGGGGGGGGGAGAAATCTTTCTCTCTTAATCCCATACATACATATATATATGGCTGCTCATTCAATACCCATGTAGGTAGCCTGGATTTTCTTTACCCGCCAGTCCTGACACTACTACAGAACAGGCCTTTGGCGTCGGTTGTTTATGCCCTTTTAGCGACGGTTCTATAGAGATGCCTATGTGGGCGCCGCTAAAGGTCGAACTCTTCGGTGTCGGTTTTATAACCGACGCCAAAAGGCTTCGCGCCACTGAAAACACGCCAGCAGGACACCGATAGGCGTTAGTTATTTATAGTAAGCCGACGCCAAAAGGCTTCGCGCCACAAAAAGGGCGCCATCTAGGATACTATCTGCGTCGGTTTGCAACTAAAAAACCGATGCTATATTCCCAGACGCAATGACCATGCTTCCCTTCACGGCCGTATTTAGTACTATAGGCATCGGTTTTATACGAATAACTGACGCCATTTCCACCACGACCGTGCTTTCCTGCAAGGTCGGGTTGTTTGTCACATTAGGCGGCGGTTTTTATCCAATAACCGACGCTGTAAGCCTTTGATGACAGTTTTCTATAAATAACCGACGCCTATGTTTTAATTTTTTTTCTTATTAGTTTGCAGGCCTGCTGTGGCTGGTCAGTAGAATGAGAACCTACAGTTCAGTCATCCATTGATATCAGCCAACAAACATGCCACAAACCTGCAAAATCAACAAATATACTTTTCACACAAGTAGATACATTCATACATCAATTCAATTCTCACATTCACACATGTAGAAACATTCAAATACATATAGAAACATTCAGACATGTATAAACATTCAGAAATATTCATTTACAAAATATCATTCAACATCGCTATCAACATCCCAATTATATCTTACAGTCCCCACTGTTTGTATGGCTCTTGCCCATTCTTGTCTTACTTCATTCAATACTTCCATCGTATATGGAGCATGTACATCTTTTAAGAGTTTACCTATCGTGTGGTCAATTTTAAACACCTGCAAAGAGAATGATGTATATATATAAGTAATAATATAAAAATAAGATTGATATATTTCATACTAACTAATGAGACTATATATAATATCTCATGTATAGTATCGATGTCCAATGCGGCATATTGGATAATCATCTGCTAAATCGCATCACATAGTATGTGCATGCCCAGCCGTTGTCTTGTGTAGCACACTATAAATTAAAACATACAAAATATTAAAAAATACAACTAAGCACAGTTTACATAAATAATATATACATTGGATTCGGGAACTTACTTTTACGTTCTCCCAAATTATTGGGTGGTTCTTTTTCTTGGGGACCTTTCCTCCAGCCTTTTTGAATGCATCTAAACCCCTACATGTTAATGTAACACAGTAAATTTCATAATTAAATAGTAATGTAATAACAGATGTTAACGGATATAAAAATAAAATATTTCTCACCAGAATAATGGCAATCTCATTACGTGTCCAATTTTAGTATTCAATGTACTCCCCGTAGGATCTAAATAATAAACTATGAACGTCCCGGGGAGAATAACTAGTAACTCCCAATGCCTACCGCTAGAGGTAAAAAAGTTAAAAATTAATAACTCAAAATCCACAATAAAAATGTAATTTTCTTAAGTCCAAATTATAAGTAAAGTAAACTTACTTGACATTGAATGGATCTATTATTATCGTCTTCTTTTGCTGACCGAAAATTGTAAAAGCATCTATATAGTATTGTTGAACACTATCAGGGTCTTTAGTTACCATGCTAATCAATGATGGGATCAAAAATCCCACATGGTCAAATGCAAATTGTTTACATTGATTTTCGACTAAGTAGCTGCAAAACATGTATTACGTATGCATTAATATATAAGAAACCAGATCACTGGATCTTACACAAGGTATATGGATGTATAAATAAGATCTCACCTTATCCATGTCTCTATCATTGATGTATTCAGCCAATCATATATAAACAACTCAATAATATCTTGTATAAATAAAGAGCTTTCGTATGATTGACCTGCATAATTCGCTTCTAAAGAAACAATTATAGGGCAATGTATATTATGTGCCCGTAGCCAACATGCCATTCCCCTACAAGCAGGACCTAACGGGTATTTTAGGTCAGTTGGAACCCAACTTGGTAATGCAGGAAGTGGAGGTGGAGGCCTATATGCTCTGGGTGTCTTCTTTTTAACCTGTATATATAATTTCAGATCAATTGACCTCATATATACACATTAACAATCTAAAGTAATGTAAATTTATCTTAGAATTTCAGTAGTGTAGATGACATCTGCTTTGGGCCACAATATCACCCCACCTTCTGCCTCAGCAAGTGTATCAATATCCAGGTGGGCATATGGCAATGTAGATTCCCTCCAATCGGGTAATACACGTATCGGGCTCACACGAACGTAGCCATGTGGCATTGGAGTCCCGTGAAATGTTGCCCCGGGAAGGGACGGGTAAGCCTATGCCTCTGAAACAACATAGTCGTGCATTCTTAAGTGGCATGGCTTCAACGCCTACAAATTTACGTAAAGAATGTTATACATATATACATATAAGTCATCATTACCTTTAATATTTTGTGGAATTGGCAACCCAAGTGAGAATGGACTGGAGTCATCATACTTATCATAGTACTCTTCTTCATCTATAGGATCTTCAATGAACTATCTTTTACCATGAAGAACAACTGACCATTTATCATTTGTAGGATCATCGATATAGAATATTTGTTTCGCCTGTGATGCCAATATGAATGGTTCACCCTTCTCACCAATCTTTTCAAAGTTCACTAAAGTGAAACCCAATTCATCCACTATAACTCCTTTGGTGTTATCAACCCAATTAAATTTAAAGAGCATAATTTTGAAATCTATGTAGTCAAACTCCCATATGTCTTAAATGACACCGTAATATGACATTTTAGCTTCACGTGGACTCTTATCCTTTGCACTTGCAAAATACATAGTTGACGCTTGAAGAGTGACCCCACTGTTTTGGACGACACTCTTATCATCTTAGCGCTTTGTGTAATATGTGAACCCATTAATGTCAAACCCTTCATAAGACATAACATCCGATTTTGGTTTAAAGGTGAGGCATTTGATAGTTTCCGTAATATCATTTGGTGTTTGAGATAGTTGATGTAAGACTTTATCTTCAAACCACTTAGTAAAAGTCTTGTTATGCTCTCAACAAGCCACATTGAACTTGCTCGAGGATGTTGTCTCTTGATGAAATTGGTATGTTCCTCGATATAAACACTCACTTCGTCCATGTTGTGTAAAATATACAAGTGACTGTGTTCCAACTGCTCACGGCTGATTACTTTCACCCGTGATCCCAAAATTCCTTTACCCTCCTCAATATTCTTATCATTAATAGGAGTGTTATTACCACTCAGAAAGTCATTGTAAAAATCCATAACCTCTCTCGCCACATAACCTTCAATAATACTCACTTTAGGCCGATAACTGTTTCGAACATCACCTTTAAAAATGCTCATGTATCGTTCAAAGGGATACATCCAATGCAAGTAAACTGGTCCCAACATTTTCACTTCCCTAGTCAAGTAGACAACAAGTTGTACCATGATATCAAAGAACGAAGGAGGGAAATACATCTCAAGCCGACATAGGATAACAACCACTTCTCTTTGCAAATTATCGAGAGTATCAGGGTCAATAACTTTGCTGCATAGATTGTTGAAAAAGAAACAAAGTCTGGTGATTGCAAACCTTACATGCTTCGACAATATAGATCGAATTGCCACTGGGAATATTTGTTGCATTAGAGTGTGACAATCATGAGATTTATGACCTATCAACTTCAGATCTTTCATTGATACCAATCTACGGATGTTGGATGAGTAACCCCGTGGCACCTTAACATTTACCAAGCATTCACAAAAAGCTTTCTTCTCCTTTCTAGACAACGTGTAACAAGCGGGAGGTAAGTATGTTCTTTTATTACCCATTTCACGTAATTCTATTAATTCTGACCTTATTCCCATTTCACG
Source organism: Alisma plantago-aquatica (assembly GCA_963693085.1). Lineage (NCBI taxonomy): Eukaryota > Viridiplantae > Streptophyta > Magnoliopsida > Alismatales > Alismataceae > Alisma > Alisma plantago-aquatica. Next base: position 874,577,628 of record OY856410.1, read on the forward strand.
TAGGTCCAGTATGGATTTTATCCCATCTTTAGTCTTACATGGTATATTTAACAGAGTACCAATGACGCTATCACATACATTTTCTCAACGTGCAGTACATCGATACAATGGCTGCCTGTCAAAGAACTCCAATAAGGAAGATCCCAAAATATTGACTTCTTCTTGAATGAAGAATTATCACTCTGTGTGGCCATACTACATTGTGATTTCTTACCAAATTCATTGAAAATGTCTTTTACTCTTTCATAAACAACATCCCCTGGTATAGGTTTAGGTGCCCTCCGTTCATCATTCCATCCATTGAATGCTCTACGCTTCCTACGATACGAATGGAATTTTGAAAGAAACCTTCGATGACCAAGATATATAGTCTTGCCACCATGTTTTAGTCTTATTGAATCAGTGTTTTCTTCACATATAGGACACACTTTAGCTCCTTTGACACTATATCCAGACAAATTCCCGTATGTTGGAAAGTCATTAATAGTGCAAAACAACATAGCGTGCAAATGAAATGTCTCTCTTCCTGAAGCATCATTGGTCATCACACCTTTAGCCCAAAGTTTCTTTAAGTTATCAATTAGAGGTTCAAGATAAACATCGATATCATTTCCGAGTTGTTTAGGGCCCGATATCAACAACGACAGCATAACGTACTCATTTTTCATACACATCCAGGGAGGAAGATTGTATATAACAAACATGACTGGCCAAGTGCTATGTTGGCTGCTCAATGTCCCGTACAGATTCATCCCATATGTACAAAGCCCAAGTCTTAGATTCCTGACTTCTTCACCAAATTTAGGGTACAATAGATCGATCTTCTTCCACTTTGGGAAATCAGACGCATGTCGTAGGATCCCATCATTATTTTTCTTAACATCTGCATGCCACCTCAAATTCTTTACATCTTTCAGATTTGCAAACAAGCGTTGAAACCGTGATATTATAGGTAGATACCACATCACCTTGGCAGGAGAACCAGTTTTGGACTCCCCCGAAGTTGTCAATTTATACCGTGACGCACCACATTTTGGACAATCTTTCAAATCCACATAGTCCTTTTGAAATAATAAACAATCATTCGGGCATGCATGTATCTTCTTGGCCTCCATTCCCATTGGGCACAACAATTTCTTTACCCGGTATGTTGAGATTGGTAGCTCGTTTCCTTCAGGAAGCATTTCTTTCAACAAAGTCAACAATGAAGTGAAGCTTTTGTCGCTCCATCTATTCTTTGCTTTCAACTTATACAATCTCAACACAGCGCTAAGCTTCGTAAACTTAGCACATCCTATGTATAATGGTATCTCAGCATCATGCACAATGTTTCTAAAGATAGGAGGTGGATCTGTGTGCTCTACGCTATAACTATCCAACATCGCATCAACGATGTCTACTGGAACTAATTCGTTCACATCTGCATCATCGGAGGCAATTTCTTCTTCCACCCAAGCACTGCTATCGACATCCACTGGTTTCGAGTTTGAAATCTCTCCATGCCAGTGCCATTCTGTATAGCCTTGTACAATCCCGTTGCACATGACATGACTTTTGATTTCGTCACCAGTGCTGACTTTCAAGTTGTTACCACAATGCCTACATGGATAGTAGAACCTATCTCCAGGTTCTTTCCTATGTTCCTCGAAAAATCTAATAAACTGATCAAGACCAGATATAAACTTTGGGATGCAGCGATTGCGAATG